>CAMZMU010000046.1:35096782-35358255 GCA_947311845.1 Poa pratensis | reverse complement strand
CAATTACAACAATGGTTCGAAATACAACAATGGTACACAAATTGCATCGCACATCTACTTGTTCATCTCATCATGTGTCCGCTTCAGCTAGTCAAGCATGCCATCATTTGTTTGCAAATCTGCAAACACCTCTCTAGAATCCTATTCATTGCAAGCTTTGCTCGCTGTGAACATATATCAGTTTCCTTCTTTCACCTCCAACACTCTCGAATCATCGCTAAAAATTCCTTCATATTGGGACCTTGTTCATCCCTTGGTGCAAGAACTACCTTCACCCCTGATGATACAAGTGTGTTTCATGAGCTTTGTTTAAACCGTGAAAAAGGGACTCTCTTTTTCGTTCCTTCTCCAGCAACCAAACTTGCGCTTTCCTGTTATTTTGGAGGTATCACGATCATCCACAAGAATTTGGAGTTTTCCTTGCCATTTCTGTTTCTTGTCCAGCAATGCTGCTGATTCTCCATGACATTGCCTTCCTAAACATAACATCTTGCTACTCCAAGTTGGAGTGGCCCGTTCCTAAATTTTGAATGCTGGGGCGAATCTGAAATAAGAACACAATAGATACATATCCAATTTTCATCTAGGTGAGCAAAAAAATAGATAGAAGACAAAGATAGGTCTGAACAATGATAACTTACCTCTAGGTGAGTATTCCCCAATCAATCATCTGCATCCAAAGTTTTTGTTTGGGATCCCAGCCTAGGCCGGTTGCATTTAGCAATTCCATCCACCAGTATACTCCTTTTTCAACTGATCCCATTTGTTCTTCAATTGTTTCTTCACTAGTTTCTCTCCTATCTTCTCAGAAAAACTCCCTCTCCAGATTTTCATAACCTTTTTTACTCAAGCAACCCCCGTCCCTGTTGTTGTTGTTCACTTCTTCCATACAAATGTCGCAAAAAACTCTAACACGGTAAGCATCCCAAGTGGCAACCATTGATGAAGAACTGTTTCTACCAAGATTGCAGCAAGCAAAATGACAAAATTGATCTCAGATTCACACTATTAGCATACGAAGCAACATCACAAACTAATAAGCATACGAAGCAGCATCACATACTTTGCAACACTATTAGCATACGAAGCAACAACACTTTGATCTCAGATTCAATAGAACTGACAATGATGCACTGTATGTCTAATTGCTTGCAGAGAGGAGTCGTGCAGTGGCATACCTTGCCTGGACGACGAATCTGCAGTGGAGGAGGTCGGCCGGCGAGTAGGACCTGGAGGAGGTGAGCTGGCGGGGACATACGAGGACGGCTGACTACAGCGGCGAGCTACCACAGCGGGTCCGGCGAGGAGAAGAGGGAAACGGGCTCGGGTGAGCGCGGCGGGAGCAGATCCGAGGCGGGCAGCGACTCAGCCGTCGGTGGCGCGCCGCTCGCCGGTGGGAGAGGACCTGCGAGCTGGCGGCGCTCCTGCGGGATGCGAGGAAGCGGCTCATGCGGGAAGCGACTGGAGCGAGCAAAACCTACCCCTTCGGAGGAAAGGGATAATGTGCTACGAGAAAAAAAGAATGAATCGGGGCTGGGGTCGACAGTGGCATTTCCTTGTAATATGGGCAAACGATATACCTTTTCCAAGAAAACGCTTGACTTCCCTTGCGGAAGCAGCACGAAGCCGCGAAGCAACCTCCAGAGGTGCTTTTCCTCCTCGCCGTGTTTCCCGCTCGCTTTGGAAAAGCCGGTAGCCACCACAGGGGCGTTTGTTTCGTTTGATCCGCTATATGCGTGAAAGCAGCCCGAAGCTGAAACAAACACAGCCTAAGAAGAAGCAGGATCCACCCATATCAGTCAACGTTGCCTCGAACCAGACAAAAGTGTTGACATCACGAGTTATGGCTGCACAGTAAAATTCCTCGCCTTTTTTTGCGAACAGACGCAAAAGCTTGCGTGTCGACTTAGATAGAAGAGAGATAGCAGACAAAGAGTGTGGGTTACAGCGATTCCGGCACCGAGCATGGTGCGGATACAACTCCGAGATTACAAGCCGCGCTAAAACTCGCTGGAGCAAAAACACACAGCGCCCAAACACCTCCTAAGAACCTACTCTAAATGGCCCAGTCCAACCGCCCCCTGAAAGCTTCCAGAGTTCGACCTCAGCCATTCATGACTGGCAGAACGCAACAACAGTGGCATGCTGTGCTCGAAGACACGCGCGTTGCGCTCCTTCCAGAGCATCCACACGTGAGCAGAACCAGGGAGTCCGAAGCCCTTCCTTGTCATGCCATGGAGCGTTGCGCGCCTCCGGCCACCACTCAATCAGCTTACTGTCTTGGCCCGGGGTAGCAGCCTCGAGGCCACATCTGCTGAGGACCACCGTGCCAAGTCTGTCGTGCGAAGACGCATCCTACTGTGATGAGACAGCCGTCTCCGGCACCTGATCGCAAAGAAGGCATACCGTATGTGAGTTCATGCCTCGTCTCCTCATCCGGTCCGCCGTCCAGATGCGCCTCTGCATGGCTAACTAGATGTGTATTTTGTACTTTGCCTTCGCCCACGTCTTCCAAATGGCCTTGCCGCAGGGAACAGCACCAGCCCGGCGAAGAAAGCCCAGTATGCCGAGCTCGCCGAGTACTGCGCCGTCGGTGTCCACTTCCACTCCACACGGTCAGGCACTCCAGGCTGAGCATGACCTGTTGGACCTCATCCTGCAGCTCCAAAAAATGAACCAACACGGGACCGTGAGGATCCCTGTGACATCCCGGATCCAGCGCCAATCAACTAGGGCTTCAGCCACTGTCGTGAACTTTTGTCCCAGCGAGCTCACCGCAGCAAAGAGGGCGGAGACGACGCAGCTAGCTTCCACGGGGTTCTAAAAGAAATCGCGGTGGTTGTTTTTTTCTGAAACGAAAAAATCGTCACCAAAGTTTCTTTTGAAGATAGAACTGGCCTGGTGACTTGTAGACGACTAAACATCCTTGAATAAAGCATGCTGTTTTACCCCTAGTGGCAACAACACATCTACAACCTTAGAACTTGCTGTCACTATCCCAGGTTAAATAGAGGTTGAACCCAACTATCATGCATAAATACCCCTCTTGGAGTCACAAGTATTCACTTGGCCAAGGCTTCAACAAGTAACGAGAGCATGCAAGATCACAAATGACATAGACATGATAATATAATATTCAGTTCCACATAGGTATCAATATAAGTCAGATCCCAGCAAACACACATGTAGCATTACAATAAGATGATCTTGATCATGATAGGCAGCTCACAAGATCTAAACATGATGGCACAAGTGGAGAAGACAACCATCTAGCTACTGCTATGGACCCATAGTCCAAGGATGAACTACTCACGCATCACTCCGGAGGCGGGCATGGCGATGTAGAGCCCTCCGTGATGATTCCCCTCTCCGGCAGGGTGCCGGGAAGAGCTTCAGAACCCCCCGAGTTAGGGTTGACGACGACGGCGGCAGCGAATATGTTCTGGATGAAAGGCTCGGTGCCTTAGGGTTTTCACGTCTCGGGGAATAAATAGGCGAAGGGGCGATGTCGGCGGACCCCCGAGGGGCCCAAACCCACCAGGCGGCGCGGTGGGGCCCACTGCCGCGCCGGCCTATGGTTTGGCCACCTCGTGGCGAGTCTTCGTCTCTCCTTCGGACTCTGTGTACGTGTTGGAAAAAATAGGGACTTGGCCTTTTGTTTCATGCAATTCCGAGAATATTTCCAGAAGTAACTTTCTGAAACCAAAAACAGCAGAAAACAGGAACTGGCACTGTGGCATCTTGTTAATAGGTTAGTCCCAGAAAATGCATAAAAGTGATATGAAATGTATATAAAACATGTAGCAAATGGTATAATATAAGCATGGAACATCAGAAATTATGGATACGTGGAGACGTATCAAGCATCCCCAAGCTTAGTTCTACTCGTCCTCGAGTAGGTAAAACGATAACAATAAATAATTTCTGAGGAGACATGCTTTCACACAATCTTGATCAATATATTGCAAGGCTCATGTCATGAATGAAGTGACTCAAAGCAATGGACTATAGTTTGCTAACAGATAGATAAAGAGTAAACAATGAATCATATAAGCAAAAACTTTTCATGAATAGTACTTTCAAGACAAGTAATCAAAAAGTTTTGCATAAGAGTAACTCATAAAGCAATAGATTCAAAGTAAAAGGCATTGAAGCAACACAAAGGATGATAAAGTTTCAGCAATTGCTTTCAACTTGTAACATGTATATCTCATGGATAGTTGTCAACATAAAGCAATATAACAAGTGCAATAAGTAAACATGTAAGAATCAATGCACACAAAGTTGACACAAGTGTTTGCTTCTAAGATAGAAAGGAGTAGGTAAACTGACTCAACATAAAGTAAAAGATAGGCCCATCGCAGAGGGAAGCATGGATTAAATCATGTGCTAGAGCTTTTTAAATTTTCGAAAGCATATAAGAGCACAAAATAAGTATTTGAGAGGTGTTTGTTGTTGTCAACGAATGTTAGTGGGCACTCTAACCCCCTTGTCAACCAGACTTTCAAGAGCGGCTCCCATGAAGGACGTTATCTCTACCAGCAAGGTAGATCATCCCTCTTCTCTTTTGTTTACACATGTATTTTAGTTTCTTTATAGATGACACTCCTCCCAACCTTTTGCTTACACAAGCCATGGCTAACCGAATCCTCGGGTGCCTTCCAACATTCACATACCATGGAGGAGTGTCTATTTGCAAATTAAGTTGCTTACTGATAAATCAGGGCAAAACATGTGAAGAGAATTATTAATGAAAGTTGTAATTAATTGGGCTGGCACCCCGTTGCCAGCTCTTTTTGCAAATTATTGGATAAGCGATGTATATGCCACTAGTCCATTGGTTGAAAGTCTGTCAGAAGTAAATGACAAGATTGAAAGATAAAACACCACATACTTCTCATGAGCTATAAAACATTGACACAAATAAGGAGTAATAAAGTTTTGAATAGTTTAAAGGTAGCACATGAAATATTTACTTGGAATGGCAGGAAATACCACATAGTAGGTAGGTATGGTGGACACAAATGGCATGGTTTTGGCTCAAGTTTTGGATGCACGAGAAGCATTCTCTCTCAGTACAGAGTTTAGGCTAGCAAGGTTGTTGAAACAAACACAAGTATAAAACCGTACAGCAAGAATCACATAAAAACATATTGCAAGTATTATAAGACTCTACACTGTCTTCCTTGTTGCTCAAACATTTACCAGAAAATATCTAGACCTTAGAGAAACAAATATGCATCCCAAGTCTCAACAAGCTCTACGGTAGTTCTCCGTGATGCAAGAGCATAAACATGATCTACTTGAGAGCTCAAAACAATTGCAAAGTATCAAATCGAAACAAGTCAATGATCTACAAGAATGCATATGTCTTTTCCAATACCAACTACTACATGTAGCATTTTCTTTCTTCCAAACAAACACCAATTAATTATTTAAACATAAACTCTCCAAATGATAATATAATGCAGCAAGAGAGTATTTATAAACAAGTGCTAACAGCTCGAAGAGATGCATGAAAAACAGGAGCTAAAAGCACTGCAGTAGCTAGTTAAGAATACTCAACAAATAAAGTGAAGAACATGAGTATTCATATGAAAAAGCAGAGTGTGTCTCTCTCCCACACAAGGATTGCTAGGATCTGAATTTATTCAAACACAAACAAAAATAAAAACACACAGACGCTCCAAGTAAAGCGCATAAGATGTGAAAGAATTAAAATATAGTTTCACTAGAGATGACCTAATAAGTTTGTTGATGAAGAAGGGGATGCCTTGGGCATCCCCAAGCTTAGACGCTTGAGTCTCTCTGAATATGGTTGGGATGAACCACGGGGCATCCCCAAGCTTAGGCTTTTCACTCTTCTTGATCACATAATATCACCCTTCTCGCTTGATCCTTGAAAACTTCCTTCACACCAAACTCAAGACAGTTCTCATTAGAGGGTTAGTGCATAATCAAAAATTCTCATATTCTGTAATGATACAATCAATCCCAAAGCTTCTGGACATTAGCTACAGCCACCAATGCTTTGTGGAGCAAAGAAATCCACACAAACACAGTAAAAGAGCGAATGCAAAACAAAAGGCAAATCTGTCAAAAATAGAACAGTCCGGAATGACGAATTTTTTCGAGGCACTTAAGTTGCTCAGATGGATCTGGCCTAAAATAATGAAAGTTGCGTACATGTCTCAGGAATATGCGTGATTTGTTTCAGAATTTTTGAATTTTCTACAGGGAGATAAGCTCAAATCCGTGACAGCTAAAAATCTGTCACTGCGTAGAAATCCAAATTTTGCATCAACTTTCAATATAGAACTTTACTTGGCACAACATTGCGATAAAAAAAAGATACAAAGGAGTTGCTACAGAAGTAACAAAACTCCTTGACTCAAAAAAAAATAACAGCAAATAAAAATGATGGTTATCTCCCATAGCGCTTTTCTTTAACGCCTTTCAGCGAGGCGCAGAAAGTGAAAATCAAGTGTCAAAAAGTGGAGAAGCATTGACATCATACCAAGGGCCATGCGCCTACCTCTCTTACCCTTAGACTTACTCTTGGTTTGGGGAATACATGGCCGCACCTTGGTGTGGAGGTAAGATTCAGAGTGCCTTTTCCACATCTATGTTGCTCCCATTAATTTGAGCAGAGATCTTCCAAGTGTAATTTGTCCTGTCCCTGCACATTCAATAACAAGATAATCAGTGGACACCGTTCTCCCAAGAAAGGTTGTAAACACACCCTCAGCTATCCCCTCGGGAAATATAACAGAGTTATCAGTAAGAATTATTCCTTCTCCTCCCACAATAGCATCTAAAGCATATCTATAACAAAGGGCTAGACCAAAGTAGAATCTAGTGAGAAGCAAGCTTAAAGTCATTTTAGGATCAGTTTTACCAAAGGAATCATTAATTCTAGACCAAGCTTCTTTAAAATTCTCCTCACTCCCTTGTTTAAAAGTGAAGATCAATTTCTCAGTGACATAGCAACAGGCATGGAACAAGACATGATGGTGACAAGAGACAAAACAAAACCGAAATAAACAAGTAACTATTTTTTTTGTGTTTTTGATAAAGAGAGCAAACAAACTAAATAAAAATAAACTAAGCAAGACAAATAACAAAGTAAAGAGATTGGGTGTGAGAGACTCCCCTTGCAGAAGCAATTCGGTTTTTCCCCGGCAACGCGCCAGAAAACGTGTTGCTAGCGCTAAGTTGACGAGGGAATATCTCCCGGCAACAGCACCAGAAACAATGCTTGTACGTTACACGTCAGTTGGGAACCCCAAGAGGAAGGTATGATGAGTGCAGCAGCAAGTTTTCCCTCAGTATGAAACCAAGGTTTTATCGAACCAGTAGGAAAACGAGGTTGCTTCGAAGGTGTTGGTGAAGGTGTAGTGCGGCGCAATACCAGGGATTCCGGTGCCAACATGGAACCTGCACAACACAATCAAATTACTTTGCCCCAACTTAACAGTGAGGTTGTCAATCTCACTGGCTTGCTGAAAACAAAGGTTTAAACGTATCGTATGGAAGATGATGTTTGTTTGCATAAACAGTAGAGAACAATGATTGCAGTAGATTGTATTTCAGATGTAAAAGAATGGACCAGGGTCCACAGTTCACTAGTGGTGTCTCTCCAATAAGATAACTAACATGCTGGGTAAACAAATTACAGCTGGGCAATTGACAATTGATAAGTGCATATAGCATGCATGTGTGAGTTGTGGTGTCTACTATGAGATTCATTTGGGCATTACGACAAAGTACATAGACCGCTATCCAGCATGCATCTATGCCTAAATAGTCCACTTTCCGATTAACATCCGTACCCCTTCCAGTATTAAGTTGCAAGCAACAGACAATTGCATTAAGTAATGTGCGTAATGTAAACAATACATTCATCCTTGAATAAAGCATTGCTTTTTACCCCTAGTGGCAACAACACATCTACAACCTTAGAACTTGTTGTCACTATCCCAGGTTAAATAGAGGTTGAACCCAACTATCATGCATAAATACCCCTCTTGGAGTCACAAGTATTCACTTGGCCAAAACTTCAACAAGTAACGGAGAGCATGCAAGATCACAAATGACATAGACATGATAATATAATATTCAGCTCCACATAGGTATCAATATAAGTCAGATCCCAGCAAACACAACATGTAGCATTACAATAAGATGATCTTGATCATGATAGGCAGCTCACAAGATCTAAACATGATGGCACAAGTGGAGAAGACAACCATCTAGCTACTGCTATGGACCCATAGTCCAAGGATGAACTACTCACGCATCACTCCGGAGGCGGCATGGCGATGTAGAGCCCTCCGTGATGATTCCCCTCTCCGGCAGGGTGCCAGGAAGAGCTTCAGAACCCCCCGAGTTAGGGTTGATGGCGGCGGCGGCAGCAAATATGGTCTGGATGAAAGGCTCGGTGCCTTAGGGTTTTCACGTCTCGGGGAATAAATAGGCGAAGGGCGATGTCGGCGGACCCCCGAGGGGCCCAAACCACCAGGCGGCGTGGTGGGGCCACTGCCGCGCCGGCCTATGGTTTGGCCACCTCGTGGCGAGTCTTCGTCTCTCCTTCGAACTCCGTGTACGTGTTGGAAAAATAGGGACTTGGCCTTTTGTTTCGTGCAATTCCGAGAATATTTCCATAAGTAACTTTCTGAAACCAAAAACAGCAGAAAACAGGAACTGGCACTGTGGCATCTTGTTAATAGGTTAGTCCAAAAAAATGCATAAAAGTGATATGAAGTGTATATAAAACATGTATCAAATGGTATAATATAAGCATGGAACAGCAGAAATTATGGATACGTTGGAGACGTATCAGATGCAATGATAAATATATTTTTGGGTTTTTGAATGATGTATGCAAGATGAAAAGTATTTTTGTATTTTCGGATTTAATGATGGCTGAAAATAGAAAAGTGGTATATGGTGTTGGAAAGGTGTTTCTTATGATTAAAAATGGACTGGGGTTCATGGTTTCACAAATGCACTCTCTCTTTATAAAGTGGTAGACAATGGAACACACACAGTTAACATATGAGATTGCAACACAGGGTTTGATAACAAGTTACTTAGATATATGGGCATCACGTCCTAACATAGAGATCTTTTGGTTATTAACCTCTCTTATACTCCACCAAGATGCGAACTAAATCATAACACCTCAGTAATTAAGATAACTCAGAGTATAGCATTAAGTATCATGACATGAAGTGAAAATAAGAACATGCTAGATCTAGTCATGGAGTAGTGGCAATGGTCACGCCCACATCCCCGGTAGCATGGTATTTTAGTTTATCCCTAGTGAGGTAACAAAGTAAGGTAAAGATACCAAAGTGGATCGCAGAACTTTCTCTCACGTTCACTGCACTAGCCACCCCCCGTTACTCCAACTAATGCACACGTTCCCCCACACACGCTCTCATAAACATGCTTGATCAAAACAAGTAGACAAGAACGGGGTACATAATATGCATCTATACTCATAACTGAAACAAACATTGCAATCTCAAACATATATTAACTCATAAAGATCCACCACAAAGGTATTACAACGGTGACCGTAATCATGTTCAGCAGCTCATACGGTGCTAATTAGTGAAGCTCAAGAGAGGAGAGATACATAAGTTACTTCCACAAACCCATAGTCCAGAGGTGGACTACTCCCTCTTCATCATGGAGACGGTGGAGAAGTCGATGGAGAAGATGGAGACCACGCCGGCAGCGCCCCGCCGGAGTTTTCCCCCTCCAATCTGCAGCTCCTGATCTCCGTTTCGGTGTTTCTGTGTTTGTGCGGCGCTCCTTCCAGAGAACGTCGGGGGACCTTTTTTATAGGCGTTTTTAGGTCAAGACGATGTCGGTGGAGAAGAGATCGAAGGCAACGGAGCCACGAGGCCCAAACGGGTGGGTCCCACGCGGCTACAGTACCTGGCCGCGTGGGCCCCCGTTTGGCCCTCGGCCTCCGTTTGCTCGCTTCCTTCGCCCACAGGTCTTCTTCCTTCCAAATATTGACGCCCGTAAATTTCCAGGTGATTTCGTTGACGTTTGGGTCCCTGAAACATTAAAATAAGAAAACGGGGTTTTCTGCCTGTGCAGGGTTAATTCCATAAAAATAGGAAATAAATGAATATTCCCAAAATCATTATAAAACATTGATATAACCCTTATATGATGCAAATATGATTGGAATATAAGCAATTAAAGTGCAAAGTTCATGTATGCATTTTACATGCATCAACATCCCCAAGCTTAATCCATGCTCGTCCTCGAGTATGAAGATGATAAAACTAACATGGACTTTGCAATTTAATACTTAACAATGATATCAAAGATGATTACTATTGCTACATATAGTCAAATGATTCATTCTTCAAAGGAGTAGCAATATGCAAATAGTTTATGAAGTGATATCAAGTATTCAAGACAAGGATGTTCATTGATAGTTCACAAAGTGTAACATGTAGCAAGTAATATGGAACACATGTATGCATAATGATAAGTAGAACATCCTACAATGGTCATAGAGTGTAGATGAAAATCTGAATATGATAGGTGTACACTTTGGAAAGATGTATATGTGAGTAGAGGTAAAGCATGCATAAGTTTCATCCAACTTCCAAACTCTTCTACTTAAGTTAATGATTGCAATAAGGTATTCATTGGTGTCAAGCTCTCATTGCCCCTATCATAGCATCTTGAATGATTAAGGTTAAAGTGAAAGCAAATATGAGTAGTGTGCTTGATAAAGAATGGGTTGAATGTCTCATGCCCCTTGAATACAAGTACTTACACCATGTGTTACTCAACTTGGGAAACAAAGCAAGTTCAATTAAATATCATTGTAAGCATAATAGTATCATCAAGAGCGTCAACTGGGGTACCTCTTGTCCCAAGATATGGAACAAGCCCATATCAAAATGACAAGACAAACAAACAAAATGAACAATCTCAACACCCTTTTTATTTACCATTTGGAATAGTTTTTTATTGCAAGGTGTATCACAGAAGGTTCACCATAGTATGTAAGTAAATTTCCACCATGAATGATGCATGGCTTAGATTAGCGGCCCAGGCGTCTCTCTAACCATTTACACAAACTCATTTAAACTCACTCTATTTCCACATTTATTTCAACATGATAAGCATCCATAGACAAAAGCACATGATATCAACTAAATGAGATGAAGAGCGTGTTGAAAGCTTGCCATGTGACAGCACATATGGGCTAACTTCCAACCCAAAACATTCATCAAGCCACAAACATCATAATCTTAATCACAATGGGTCAAGTTTTATTATGCAAATAAAAGAACATTGTGCATCAAGTTCGTGAGAGCTATATAACCAATTTTTTCCATTGCAATCAATAACATAAACATTTTCATTCAGAGGTAAGATAACACAAACAACATGTTAAACATACTCGGAATAGCATAAAGCCAATAGGTAGATATGGTGGACTCACTGGAATAACTTTGGTTGAAGGTGTTGGAAACAAGTTTTTGCTTGTTGGAGTTTTTGGGCTAGCAAAAGGGAGAAAGTTGACCATCTAGATGCATGCATGAGTGTCCATAGAACTAACTAATCCATGTTAAACCAAGTAAATAACAATCAGCACCAAAACATGAATAAGTGATAGCTCTACAAAAAGAATTTGCAAACTATTACTCATAAACAAGCTCATGAATCATGCAACTATATGTATCATTAAAAATCAAGTCAAACATCCCTTTTCCCAATCTTATAAAAGCATCCAACATATTTCAACCCATATTTCCAGTAGCTCTCTCATATATAATTGATAGTGTGGTGGTCTCTCAAGACTCAAACAAAAACAAAAACGACGCTCCAAGTTTATGCGATAAAGTGTTTCGATCGAAAAACAGAAGTTGGACGTGTGCAAACCGAGAGTGTGTAGGTCCAGCGGGGTTGTCTTCACATCCCCAAGCTTATGGTCTTCACCATCCTTGGATAGCTCTTGGTGCATCTCCTCCAATCCCTGTGAAAAAACTTCAAAACACCGTTTCTCCCATCTCTTTTCTGTGGGGTGCATTAATAGTGATAAACAAATAGGTTCCTTGCTGCATATAATCCTTGAACAAAAATTCATATGAATGTCCAGAAAGTGTATAATGTTGTATGCCTACTCATAAACTCAATTGGATCAAAAAGATTCAACTTAAAAGCTCAAAGCATGCATCAAACAAAATGGGACAGAATCTGTCCAGAAAAACAGCAGCAGCAAAACGTATTTTTCTACCCTACCAAACTTTCTCGAAAAATTCCGAAAAATTCATGCATACAGAGGATGAAAAGTTGCAACTACAGTTCAAATATGAGCTCATTCGGAGTTACAGAATAAGAATTAAAAATCATACCGTGCACTGACTTGTGCAGGAATAAAATCTCCGAACGCTATAAGCAACTTTTTCAAACCAAAAAGGGTAAAACTTGGCACTTTATTGAAAACTCCAGAACCTAAACTAAACAAAATCTCTTGTTACAGCAAGAGGACACAAAGAAAATCACACAAAAAATAACCGGGTTGCCTCCCGCAAAGCGCTTTCTTTATAGCCATATAGCTAGGCTTCTTACTTGTTGTTTTATTGTGGACGAAGCTCATGAGGGAGCTTGAACTTTGGTGGTTCCCTCTTCCTTGGAAAGTGTTCCATGCACTTCTTGTGTGGAAACTGAAACTTTACATTCCCTTCCTTTGAATCAATGATAGCACCTGTGGTACGAAGAAAAGGTCTTCCAAGAATAATAGGACTAGAGGTTTTATCCCCATGTCCATGATTAGAAAATCCACAGGCACAAAAGTCATATGTAACTCTACCATAACATCACTTACTTTTCCCAAAGCATGTTTAATAGAGTCATCAGCAAGTGCTAGTTCAATAGAGCATTTTTCAAGATTTTTCAATTCAAGCACTTCATATAGTTCTTTAGATAAAACAGAGACACTAGATCCTAGATCAAGTATGGCATGGTGTGTCTCTTTTCCAATAGTTACTAGTACCTTAGGTATCCACATATCCCCAAGCTTAGGTGGTATCATAGCCTCTTGGTTGTACCTAGCAATCTTTTCTTTCAAGACATGATTAGCAATATAAGAACCAAAACCTGCTTGGTTAGTGTTGATGGAAGGATCACTTGCAAATTTTTGTAAGATAGATATTAATTCATGCAAGCTACAATTTTCTAAGTCAAGCAAAGGATCCTTGACTTCATTAAGCATTTTAACTTCCTCAACTTCAACCTCTTTCATTACCCCAATAGATTCTTTAGCAACTCTCTCTTGCTCATGAATGTGTTCCCAAGACTTATTGATAACCTCTTGGCAATATTTTATTGTTTCCTCATGTTTTTGGGCTGTAATGATGCTCTTTAATGATGAGACTTCCTTAGTAAGCTGATCTACCCTTTCAAACAAAGCATCTTGTTTTTCAAACTTAGAGATAAATTCCTTATTAAGCTCTTTTTGGGTAGATATAAAAGATCTAATGGTGTTTTCCAAGTCACTAGAAACATTACCACTAGAAGCATATTTATTTGGCACATATGGGGGTTTATTATAAGAGTTATAATTGTTGTTACCATACCCATTATTACCATAGTTCCTAATGAAGTTGACATCAATATTTTCAGAATTGTTTCCAACTAGTTCTTGCAAAGGAACATTTTCAACACTAGGTTTATTAAGCAAAGCAAGAATAGTATCCATTTTAGATGACAAATCATTAGTTTCTTCAATAGAGTTCACTTTCTTAGAAGGATTAGGTGCCCTATCAGTATGCCATTGACTATAGTTTTGTAAAATGCTTTCCAATATATTTTTAGCTTCTACTATAGTCTTACTCATAAAAGCACCTCCAGCAGCAGAATCAAGTATGTTTCTAGACATGTAGTTTAAACCATTGTAGAAAGAGTGTAATATGGTCCATTCATTAACTCCATGTGAGGGACAAGTTCTAAGCATAAGTTTTATCCTATCCCAAGCCATAGCAACATGTTCATTTTCATTTTGCCTAAAAGAAAGGATGTTGTTTCTATTTTGCAAAATTTTAACAGGGGGATAATATTTCTTAATGAAAGCTTCTTTTAGATCATCCCAAGAATTAATACTACCAGATGGCAAGGAATGCAACCACTCTTTAGCTTTTCCTCTAAGTGAAAAAGGAAATAACTTCAGTTTTAGGATATCACTTTCCACATTTTTAAACTTTTGCATGTCACATATTTCAACAAAGTCATGAAGATGCATAGAGGCATCCTCCATAGCACTACCACCAAATTGTTCCCTAGTTATCAAGTTCAACAAACTAGGACTTACTTCATAACTCTCAGCATTTATCTTAGGTGTGGCAATAGCTCTCGTGATAAATTGATCATTAGGAGTGTTTGTGTAGTCACACAACTTAGTTCTTTCTCCCATTTTAGCAAGTTTTTTTGGTATTTTTAATTTTTTATGCAAAACTGAAATAAATATGATATGATATGCAATGACACTAACAAAACAAATAAATTGCTTTGTAAGTAAAGATGGATAAGATGGTGCTCACGTAGGTGCAACCTCCCCAAGCTTAGGTGTTAGCACAAGTTGGTGACGTTGACTTTGTTGTGAGATGAATGCGATGATGCACACCCTTGGATAAATCTCTCAGCTACGATTCCCCGGCAACGGCGCCAGAAAACGTCTTGATGGTCCCGAAGAGCAAGGCTTGATACCTGCAAAAGTAAACGGGATTAGGTTGAGACTCCAAGTGCAGAGTGTATAGTAAGTGGAAGACAGTTTTCCCCACGAGGGGTGACTCGAGGGTTTAATATCGAACTCTCGGGGAATCTGAAGTGGTAGATTTATCTTCTTATCCTTCTTTTGGTTACCTACAAAACAAGGTTAGATGTTTTGGTCCTCAACCTCACCTGTGGTTGTCAAGCACAAGGTGTAAGAATGATATCAGGATAGTTATGCAATGCAAACAAGAAATAAATATGCAATGATGGTGGATGCAATGATAAATGATATTTTTGGGTTTTTGAATGATGTATGCAAGATGAAAAGTATTTTTGTATTTTCGGATTTAATGATGGCTGAAAATAGAAAAGTGGTATATGGTGTTGGAAAGGTGTTTCTTATGATTAAAAATGGACTGGGGTTCATGGTTTCACAAATGCACTCTCTCTTTATAAAGTGGTAGACAATGGAACACACACAGTTAACATATGAGATTGCAACACAGGGTTTGATAACAAGTTACTTAGATATATGGGCATCACGTCCTAACATAGAGATCTTTTGGTTATTAACCTCTCTTATACTCCACCAAGATGCGAACTAAATCATAACACCTCAGTAATTAAGATAACTCAGAGTATAGCATTAAGTATCATGACATGAAGTGAAAATAAGAACATGCTAGATCTAGTCATGGAGTAGTGGCAATGGTCACGCCCACATCCCCGGTAGCATGGTATTTTAGTTTATCCCTAGTGAGGTAACAAAGTAAGGTAAAGATACCAAAGTGGATCGCAGAACTTTCTCTCACGTTCACTGCACTAGCCACCCCCGTTACTCCAACTAATGCACACGTTCCCCACACACGCTCTCATAAACATGCTTGATCAAAACAAGTAGACAAGAACGGGGTACATAATATGCATCTATACTCATAACTGAAACAAACATTGCAATCTCAAACATATATTAACTCATAAAGATCCACCACAAAGGTATTACAACGGTGACCGTAATCATGTTCAGCAGCTCATACGGTGCTAATTAGTGAAGCTCAAGAGAGGAGAGATACATAAGTTACTTCCACAAACCCATAGTCCAGAGGTGGACTACTCCCTCTTCATCATGGAGACGGTGGAGAAGTCGATGGAGAAGATGGAGACCACGCCGGCAGCGCCCCGCCGGAGTTTTCCCCCTCCAATCTGCAGCTCCTGATCTCCGTTTCGGTGTTTCTGTGTTTGTGCGGCGCTCCTTCCAGAGAACGTCGGGGGACCTTTTTTATAGGCGTTTTTAGGTCAAGACGATGTCGGTGGAGAAGAGATCGAAGGCAACGGAGCCACGAGGCCCAAATGGGTGGGTCCCACGCGGCTACAGTACCTGGCCGCGTGGGCCCCCCGTTTGGCCCTCGGCCTCCGTTTGCTCGCTTCCTTCGCCCACAGGTCTTCTTCCTTCCAAATATTGACGCCCGTAAATTTCCAGGTGATTTCGTTGACGTTTGGGTCCCTGAAACATTAAAATAAGAAAACGGGGTTTTCTGCCTGTGCAGGGTTAATTCCATAAAAATAGGAAATAAATGAATATTCCCAAAAATCATTATAAAACATTGATATAACCCTTATATGATGCAAATATGATTGGAATATAAGCAATTAAAGTGCAAAGTTCATGTATGCATTTTACATGCATCAGCCTGGTTCAGTACATGATACACGCATTCTCCAACGAGCATCAAAAAGTATCAAGTCGAATTCCCGACCCCTCCTGGTGGTAATATTCTCTATTTGTTTGATTCTGGTTATGATTAGTGCACATGCATTGCTATTTGTTTGATTCTGATTATCCAGATTTCCTTTTATGCCAGATACGTGCTACCTTGTTGATTCAGGTTATCCAAATAGGAAGGGATTCCTAGCTCCTTTTAAGAACAACACGTACCATATACCAGATTTTCACCGAAAGGGCGACCAACAAAAAGGGAAGAGTTTTCAACTATCTACATTCATCGCTTCGGAATGCTATTGAGCGTGTTTTTGGTATCTTGAAAAACAAATGGCGCATATTGAAGTATATTCCTTCTTATGAACTCGATACACAGAAAAGAATTATCCTTGCTTGCATTGCACTTCACAATTTCATTAGGGACTCACAGTTGCGTGACAAACAGTTTGATCGATGTGATGAAGATGAGAATTACGTCCCTAAGGTCCAAAGACAGTCAACAACACTAGCCGGTGATACTGCCCCGAGTGGAACAAACACCGATGACATGAAAGCAAGGGGTGAACGCATTGCTACCGCAGTGTTCAATGCGAGAAGAAGATGATCTACTCGTGCTAGCTAGTTATTATGTGTAACGTCATTGACATGTAGTTTGGATTAATATATATTAATTATGGACAATAACCTATTTGTGTAATGGTACGATATGTATTTGGACAAATCTATATCCTATTAATTATTTATTTTGTTTAATGTTATGTATTACTGGTATTTTTATAGGGACATATACGATTATACACTACAATCAGTAAATACATATGTACTCGGACCTCTGAGGGTATTTTAGACAAATCCTCAACCCACAGCTTGACAGCCAACCAAGTCGCCAAACAGTGACATTCAGAAAAACAACTTTCTCTGCACAACAGCTTTCCCTGCACAGCCACAACCAGCCAGCCACAGCCCAAACAAACAGGCCCTTAGGCTTGCAGGCGTGCCTTCGCGGCTTGCATCTCTTAGCTGGCCAGCGGCCACGACTGGTTGCTCTAGAAAACAACAATTTTTGTTTTTAAAAGTGGAACAGATCCCAACATCTGGATCAAAATGATACACACAACTTGTTTATTGCAAAAAGTTATAAAAATACATAGTAAACAAATCCGAAGCCAAGTGCCTCACCCATCTCGCTTTGGGATGCCATCGACTCACAATGGATGCAAGCCTCCAACACCGTGGAAAAGAGATAAAAGTTTTAGCAACTTAATGCGACATGATATATAGAGGCCACATTTTGCGGTAAAAGAAATATTGTTGATATTTTGGATCATCATATTGTTCTTTTCGCGCACCGTCCAATTGGAAGCATTATCCCTTGAATGAATTTCGTTGGACTCGTAATGTGATCTAATGCCAACTATGTCAATATTTTAGAACAATGCATTCTTTAGAACTAATAAATACATATTTCCTGAATCTGGCGGATGAAGGAATCATTGAACTCAAGTAAAACCACATGAATAGAAAGAAACACAAAATTATAATGTGATGTGTCCGAAATGCTGCATGATTTTTGTTTATTTGATTGCAATTTTTCTAAGAGATATCGGTGGATGCAAATTTTTAAACAAAATATTACCAGCTCTATTCCAAAGTATAAAACGTTTTGGGAGGCTAAACTGGCATACGAAACATTATATATTTTAGAACGGAGGTACTTTATTGCATATGAATAATTAGATTTTTTTTAGATTCAGTATTTTCTTATATCAATAAAATTAAATCCTATGAAGCAAACTCCTGCATTTCTTGAAATTTCTTGGGATAAAAAAAGGTCATGACATGTTGTGCGCCTGTGAGTTCCACGGAAAAGTCTCGGGAGTTCCCTCAAAGAAATTGAAAGGACAATGATGTCGCCTAGAGGGGGGTGAATAGGCGATTAAAACTTTTCCTGTTTAGGCTTGATAATTGCGGAATAAAACTAGGTGTTTAAATTAACAAGCCAACAACCTAAATATACTAGGCTCACCTATGTGCACCAACAACTTATGCTAAGCAAGACAAGTAACAAGGTGATAGCAATTTAGAATATTTCAAGCACGAAGGCTATCACAATGTAAAGTGCATAAGTAAAGAGCTCGGGTATAGAAATAACCGAGTCACGCGGAGACGAGGATGTATTCCCGAGTTCCTCCTTTTTAGGGGAGTACGTCTCATTGGAGATGTGTGAACCAACACAATGGTTAAACAACCACAAAGGTTTCACCTTCTTCTCGATGAACCGCACCACAAATGTTTGGTTCACCTTCCACTATCGAAATCATTCGAGGCGGAAATCCGGAGCCTTTCAACAACGATCCGAGACACAACTCACAATTGGATTGGGGGCTCCCGAACAGCTACAAGTGACCACACAAGGGTCTCAACCACCACACGGGCGTCTAGGGTCCAAAGACCCAAGAGTAACAAGTTCACAAGCTTTCAACTTCCACGAATCCTCGTGGAGAGCACAAACCGATGCACAAAGCAATGGCAAGAGCACAAGTGCTCAAATCCTTTACTCTCAAATCCCAGCACAAGCAACTAATGCTTATGGGGGGAGGAGAGAGGAAGAACAACAAAGAACACAACAAATGGAACTTCAAGAACTAGATCGAAAGGGTTCCCCATACTTAGAGGAGAGATTGATTAATGAAAATGTGGATCTAGATCTCCTCTCACTTTCCCTCAAAGATATGCAAGAATCATGGGAGGGATTGCGAGGTAGGCAATCTTTTCCAAAGGTCAACAATGGAGAAGAAATAGAAGAAAAACAAGCTGAAGTCGTATTCTAACCGTTGAGGAAGAAGCCCCTTTAAATAGGTTACCCGAAACCAACCGTTATGCCCAGAAACTGCGAGCCCGGCCTGGGAGCCGGCCTGGCTGGCCTGTAGGCCGTCCACCCAGCAGAGCCGGCCTGGGGGTTGGTCAGACAGACAAGACCGATAAAAGTGCAATATCTTTTTCATCCGGACTCCGATTTCGATGATCTTGGGCTCGTTGGAATCGCAACGAAGAGCTTTACAAGATCATGCAGAGAAACATCATAGTTCAACAATGGAGAATAAAACCAAATGAGGAAAGGTTAGACCTCTTGATAAAAGAATAACCGATAAAACCTCCAAACCAAAATCGCAATATGTTTCTCATCCGGACTCCGTTTTATATAATCTTGGGCTTATTAGAATACTCACAAGCTCTACAAGATTATGCATATACACATCATAGCCCATCATGTGAGGAGGAAACAACAAGTAGAGAGTTTGACCTCTCTTAGAAAAGACAAACCGGTAAAACCTCGAACATAAAAAACGCAACAAGATATTCATATGAAGTCCGTTTTTTGATACATTAGAGGTTGGTATGGAGATGAACACAAGCTCTAAGTCCTCACATGGATAAAAGCCAAATAAGAACCAAGAAGGATGATATGTCAAATATGCAAAGGTTTGAGCTCTCCACAAAGATGCGATCAAGTTACTCACTTTAGAGCCCCTCTTGATAGTACGCCGTCTATCCTATAACCCGGTCTCCCACTAACACCATGAGACCGGTAAAATAGAAACCCTATCAAGATCATACCTTTACCTTGCGCATTCCACTTGAGCTAGATGATGACGATCTTGACTCCCTCAAATTGGAACACATTTCTTGATTGTACTTGCTAGCACATGCTTGATGAAAACTTCTCCAAATACTCCCCCATACACCATTATGGGAGAGCCTCGATTAGCTCCGTCTTCATGTATCCACTTGCACTTCTTCTTCTCTTGATATAGATGATGGCTTGGAGAAAAACATGAATGTTCACTCAATCTTCTTTTCCAAGCCATGCTTGCAATAAGCTCAACTCTAGATGACCATTCTTCATATGAACCCATTGGGTTCACCATAAAATCTTCTAGAGTCCAACACATGAACTCCAATCTTCTTCATGGACAAGATCTATAAAGATATCTCAATGCAAACATTAGTCCATAAGGATTGTCATTAATTACCAAAACCACACATGGGGCAACACATGCACTTTCAGAAATGCACTCCGTACGACTAGTGTGCTGTGCACACCGCCCTAATCGGCTCTCCGCCAGCATTAAGCAATGGCAGCGCTGAGGAGGAGTCCTCTGAAGGATCAGGGCTTTCGATCCTCCGCATGGAGCTAGCGACACGTGTCCCGGTCAACCATCCCATCTGCATCTCCCCTCCCTCCGGCAGAAAAATCCCCCCGTCCCAAACAACCGGCAGATGCAACGGGACACGCCCATAGCTCACAGCTCCGGTGACCAGCTGGCAGCGCCTCTTGCCCTGGCATCACTGTCATGCTACCCTAGGAGCAACGCCGCTCTGCCATGGAAGCACCGAACCTCCACCATGGCAGCAACGTCGTTGAGCCCTGCGAGCACCTTGCCTCCACACATGTAGCACCGCGCCTCCACCATGGCAGCAACACCCTTGAGCCTTGGGAGCACCTTGCCTCCAAGCTGGTAGCACCGTGCCTCTCGCCGGCGGCGGCACCGCCATGCGTTAGAAGCACAGCTGTTCTACCATGGCAGCAACGCCCTTGAGCCTTGGGATCACCTTGCCTCCACGCTGGTAGCACCGCGCCTCTCGCCGATGGCGCCGCCGCCATGCCCTAGAAGCACAACGGTTTCACCATGGCAGCAACACCCTTGAGCCTTGGGAGCACCTTGCCTCCACGCTGGTAGCATCGAGCCTCTACTCTGGCAGCAGTCGTGTACCACGGCAGCACCGCTCGGCACTAGCACGCCGTGCCTTGGCAGCAGCAGGCGGTGACGGCGTCCCGCCCGCTACGGCGGCGCGTTCGTGTACCTGGATGAGGCAGGAGACCGGAGAGGGTCGAGGGAGGAGGAGCACGTGCGGGGACAACAACGTGGGCGGTGGAGGGCGAGAAAGGGAGGCGGAATTTGGGGCGGAGGCGGTGAGCTAGCATGCTGGAGCTTGTGATTTGGGCGAACAGCTCGATGGGGAAGACGATTCGTGGTAAAAAAAAGCTAGCGAAAGGATAAGGAAGGAGCGGTAGGTGCAGACGTGCGCTTCGTGTGGGGCCACGGGTCACGTGGCGTGCGTGCGGACTACAGAGGCACCCGAGGATCGATCCTCCGAGGTACACCAGTGTTTTCCTTGAGCAATTGCTGCTATGCGTAACTGCCTAATCATCCTGAGGAAATTGACTGGTTTCTGAGAATCCCGGAGTTCCTTGAAATGGACCACATGGGGTGCCATGTTACTAGGGATGTAAATGGTCTGACCAGCGGCGCCACATAGTCCCATTTATTTACCTCGGTAGTTCATTTTTTCGAAAAAAAGCAAACTTGTTTGAACTGTCGACCCAATAGATAAGATTAAACGGGATTAAATGGTGCGCCGTTTACATCCCTACATGTTACACGTCACGTTTCATTCGTAGGAGCAAGATGCCATTAGCCCATTATAAAAAATCGACTCCGCTACTACTCCCTCTGTTCCTTAATATAAGATGTTTTAGGTGTTACACATGTTACCTAGATTCATACAAAAAAGAGTGGACATGTACACTAAAACATATCTACATACATATGTGTGCATGTGAATGTGGCAAAAGACTAAAACATGAGTGCGAATTATTTGCAACTAGTTGAGGGTGCAACCCATTTCCGGATACCCCATTTCAAAGTTTTAAAAAATTGCGAAATAAATCATGCACATAGATTATGTTGAATCTTCTACATCCAGAAAATTTCATCCAAAAATATGATCATATGTGGCCTGTGCAAAAAAGACAAATAAAATTTTGAATAATGTCACTACTATTCAAACTTTCATTTGTCATTTTTGCACAGGTCACAGGTGATCATATTTTTAGATGATCTTTTTTGGGTGCACAAGATTCAACATAATCTATGTGCATGATTTATTTCGCGATTTTTAAAAACTTCGAAGTGGGGTATTCGAGAATGAGTTACGGGTGCAACTAGTTGCAAATTAGAGTTTCCCCTAAAATATCTTATATTGTGGAACGGAGGGAGTACTAGTCTGATGAACCAACAAAAATGAGAAAGAGCCTCACGGCGTACCACCAGCTTCTTGTACTACGTTATTCTTTACCTAGGAACTACAGTACGACTATGCGGTTGAGCTGGATGCCAATCATACCCCAGCTCTCTTTTGGCAACCATGTATCATCAAGGAAGAAAATGACTTGCCTCCACCAAGAACGGCGACCCAATTTATGAGCCTGAAAAAACAAACAATGGAAGCCAACACATCACAAAAATAACCACAAAAACTAGGCAAAAACCGTCAGGCCCGCAATTTATGCGATCGGCAAGAACTATGATCCGAGAGGAATATTCTAGGACAGAACGGCGAATCGCCTTTTGCAAATTGGACGGACGCCCGATCGATCTATCCTATCCCCAAACAAACCCGGTTCGGCGTGCGGACAAAATCCCCCAGCTCGCTCGGGCGACGGCGACGATGGACACGAGGCTATAATTGGGCCGTAGTGGCCGGCAGCGCAAACGCTCCACGTTGTCCTCCTTCTCCTTCTTTGCGCACGCCACCCCGCCGAAAGGCCGTAATTACCATCCCCACCCTCCAGCGCAGCACGACCCGGCGCCTCCGCACCGGGAAACGGCGGAAACCTAGAGACCACGAGGGCCAGGAGCCAAAGGGCGCCACCCAACCAACCAAGAACCAACCGGAGCCGGAGCGAGCCCCTTCCCCGTGCAGCGGCGGCGGCGGCAGGCAGGCACCTCCCCTCGCCCCCGCGCCGATCGCTGGCAGCGCGCGCCATTGGAGGGGATCCCTTCCCGCCCCGCGCGCTCGAGCGGCCGGTTCTGGTGGGGCGGATTCGTTCCTGCCCCGCCCGTCCACCGCCGGATTCGCCCTCTGCTCTGGCGCTGGCCGGCGGGTTGATTCCTCCTCCTCCTGGGCGCCGCGATGCCGGAGGGGGCCGGCCACTACGGCCACAAGAAGAACGACGGCATCTGCAACAGCGTCTGCGGCGAGGTGAGCCACAAGAAGAATGATGGGGGAGGGAATTAGGTAGGTGGAGCCGCTACGGAGTTCGGATCCCTCACGCCTTTTGGCTGCTAGAATCTGGCTGGGGGCTGTCGGAATTGCGCCATTCCCAGCTGTGGAATATTTCTTTCCACGAGTATGGGGCCGGGGCTATCTTGCTTTGATCGCGAGCACTTGTGCCGTGAAAGCTTCGTTCCTGCGCAAGAATTGTAGATCTGCGGCCTCCCTGTTTGGTTAGGAAAAGATGCAGCTTTTGGTTAGTTATCATTGCCGGTCGGTATCTTTAGGGACTGCTCTCGCGTGATCATAGCTTGCTTATTTTGATTTCCTAGGAGTTCTAGGTTCTGCTTTTCTATCTTGCATAATTTGATAACCTTGCGCTTCAGAATTCCCGAGTGATCTTGTCTTTAGCCTTTGGGGTCCATGCTTGGAGCTGCGTCATTAGCTCTTTATTGCTTTGTTACTAGTTCTGCGCAATGGTAGAAAGTTTCCGAGGAACTTTTTCATGCGACCTTCTTGACGGTAGGCATAACTTATTGCGAAAAAGATGATGTTTGGGGAGTTATGTCTGTTTGCGAAGCCCAAGCTTTGGTTATTGCCTTGTTGGCATGTTTATTCCTGCCTTAGGGATTGACTTTACAGAGTATACATGGCATATGCCTGAAGTTTTAAATAATTGCGTGGAGTGGTTGGCATGTCGATACCCCGTGCTCTTATTTCTTTCATGAAGTTTAGTTTTGTCTATTGTTGCTTCTTGATTTCTTATATAATTTATGAATACACTTGCAGCCCGCATCAAAGGCAGTTATGGCCATGTCAAGGCTCAAGTGTGCGCTTCGGGGATTTGACTTCAGGGTACTTCTGGCCCTCTTGATAGGTGTGCCGACAGTAATTTTGATGATATATGCACATGGTCAGAAGGTGACATACTTCCTCCGGCCAATCTGGGAATCTCCTCCCGAGCCCTTCAAGATAATCCCTCACTACTACAATGAGAATGTGACCATGGAGAACCTGTGCAAGTTACATGGGTGGAAAGTCCGGGAGACCCCACGCCGTGTTTTTGATGCTGTACTCTTCAGCAATGAGCTTGATATCCTTGAACTCCGTTGGAATGAACTCAGCCCCTATGTGTCAGAGTTCGTTCTGCTTGAGTCCAACTCGACTTTCACTGGCATGACAAAGCCCCTCCACTTCAAGGAGAATCGCCATCGATTTCGGTTTGCTGAATCGCGGCTGACATATGGTGTGATTGGGGGAAGGTTTGTGAAGGGCGAAAATCCATTTGTTGAGGAGTCGTATCAGAGGGTTGCCCTGGACCAGCTAATAAAGTTTGCAAGAATTGAAGATGATGACATCTTGATCATGTCAGATGCTGATGAAATCCCAAGTGGACACACCATTGATCTCTTGAGATGGTGTGACGACACCCCTGAGATACTCCATCTTCAGCTCCGGAATTACCTGTACTCATTTGAGTTTTTCCTGGATGACAAGAGTTGGAGGGCATCGATACACAGGTACAGATCTGGGAAGACGAGGTATGCACATTTCCGCCAGACAGATGTGCTTCTTGCCGATTCAGGGTGGCACTGCAGTTTTTGCTTCCGCTACATCAGCGACTTTGCCTTCAAGATGCAAGCTTATAGCCATGTGGATCGAATTAAATTCAAGTACTTCCTGAACCCTGAAAGGATTCAAGATGTGATATGCAGAGGGGCCGATCTTTTTGACATGCTTCCTGAAGAGTATACATTCCAGGAGATCATTGCCAAGTTGGGGCCCATTCCTAGTACATATTCTGCAGTTCATCTTCCTAGTTTCATCCTTCAGAATGTTGACCGGTACCGGTATCTTCTCCCTGGGAACTGCAGGAGAGAAAGTGGCTAGGTTTTGTGATTTGCTTCGCCAAGGTTCTGTGCATGGGTGTCACTGCCAGGCTGCCGGAGAGCGGCTGGCAGTGGCAGTTGCATCTGGTATGATTGACTGACTTAGTTGGATGGTTGCCTGGGGGGAGTGCTTATGCATGGGTTCATGATTTTAACATGTAATGGAACATCGGATACCTGAGACTGACAGCAGTCACAGCATAGCGCATGCTTGATCATGTCTCGGTTACCTTCCCAGTAGAGCTCGACGGTGTATTCTCACCACCGGAAGTCGCTGCTATATATTCCCTCCCCTATTGACACATAAACTCAGCTTTTGTACAATGAACATGAAGTGACATTTGAGATTTACATGCTGTACAAGTTGCCTTACCCTGCAAATAATTTACATGTGTTTGTGATTCATATTTTTCACGTTGGGTGTTCTGTTTCTTGTGTTGGTGGCACGGCTGAGCTTAAGATATCTTGACACGATCGAGTTTCTGAAAGGGAACTCTGGTATCTGGCTTCTGATGCTGTTTTGATACTTGGGTGACCAGGTAAGTGTTGGGGCCGCCTGGAATTTTGACATGCGATTCTCCGCTTTAGTGCTTCGTGCCTGTAATGGCTATATCGCCGTTTCTTCAGTTTTGCATCTGCATTCCATTTCCCCTGTTTCTTTCCAAGTGGCTTCTTGGCTCTTCTGCATCTTTTGGTTGCTGCTCTTGTAAATAGACTTCTTCATACAATATGAAGAAAAGCTTACGCTGGTCCGTTCTGCCTATCGATGATGATGACGGACAAAGTTATTAGTCGCATATTTAGCGGTGTACTACAATCCGTAGTCGTATAATTAGTTTTTTTCTGTCCCCACGTCCAAACGAGATGAGCATGTTGACTTTAATTGTGACAGAGATCATGGATCGGCTCACGATTCAAGGCATGATCTTGTTGTTCGTTCGTTGGCCTTGAGCTTTTGGGGTGTAGCCTGGACGAAACTGTGGATGTCCTTGTGGCATGCGCCGCCCTGCTAGACTAGAACCCTAGCTGTTCACTGTTGAACGAGTGAAAAGAAGTCGAAAGTCATGCCAGGATCAACACAACACAACGAGACTGAACATCACTCGCCGGCAAAGATCGCCCCGAGATCCGCTAGCTGTTTCGTTCCCCGGCCGGGGATTTCAGACCCTCAGGAGTCAGGCCGGCAATTTGACCCATGGGTACGTCCGCCCATGGGCACCCGACCCTAATGGGCAGGGTATGGGTCGCTATTTGTGCCCATGGGCAAGACTCATGGGCGACCTGATTAGTCGTGGGTAGGGTATGAGTCCAAGTTTATGCCCATGGGTCACCCGATGGGTCGCCCGATTAATATAAATATTTATTCAACATTATTTGTAGTCTCTTTATGCAAGAACGTAGCTTTCTCTGAGAGAAACCGTTCACAGAAGAAAAAGAAACATATCAATTGACGTAAAAAATGAACAAAACTGTAGGAGAATAGAGATGGATTGGTGGAATCGTTGGTTGTATTGCTTGAGCCTCGTGGGCGTATATAAAGGAGTACATGATCTGCTTGGAGTACAAGTCAAGGTAGAATCAAATCCTACGCTATCCTATCTTTTCTAACTAATCACGAGACTCAACATCCCCCCGCAGTCACAGCGGTAGCGACGCAGACGGTGAGACTGGAGAAGAATCCGAAGGTGGAGCCGACGGACATCCCCACCACAGTCGTAACAGTCGACGCGTCGCGGAAGTTGTGGCTGGAGCAAAAACTGACAAGGTTCTCAAGCAAGGCGGTAGCCCTTTGTGCCGATGTCGATGTAGTCGAGAGCGTAGGGTGGTGTAGCCGTAGTCGAAGTAGCCGTGCGTGGGGCGCCGTGGTCGATGTCGAGTCGGGGTTGCCGGTGTAGAGGGAGCCGTCAGGAGCCGCGGGCGCAAGGTAGCGTCAGGTAGTCAGGGCGCAGTGGTGCGCCGAGTGGAAGATGACGTGGACGAGGCATCGCGCCGGGTTTGCCAATCCCGGGGACACGTCGTGGACGAAGGCACGCATCGGTGTTGCCAGCACCGAGCATGCATAGACAGAAGGTCAGTCGGTGTTGACGAGGCGCCGCTCTAGGGTTGCCAAGCCCGGGGACACGTCGTGGATGAAGGCACGCGTCGGTGTTGCCAGCACCGGGCATGCGTAGACGGGGACCAGTACAAGCTGTACGCCATGTCGAAGGGGCCAGCAGAGGAGGACTCGACGACGGTTGCGGCGCCAAACGGCGTGGGGTAGAAGGTGCCGATGTCGCCCGCGGTTGTCGGAGTAGATGAAGTGGTCGGGGAAGATGACGGTGACGCTGGCGATGAGCTGGTACTGGACGGAGACGAAGTTGTGGTTGGCGACGACGACGGTAGCCCATAAAGGGCCACGACGGTCGCATGTAGAAGCGCGACGACGGTGGCGATAGCCTGCAAAAGGCCACGGCGGTCGCGTGTAGAGGCACGGCGACGGTGCTCGAAGTAGGTGAAGAGGAGCCCAACATCATGACGAAGACCAAACACGGACGGTGGCGTTCCCGCGCCTCGGAAGGCGGCGCGACGCATACCACGGAGACGTCAACGTGCGAGGACGGCGAAGCGGACCACGTGCCGCAGCGCTACGGCCCGGACGGGCAACGCAGCGGCGACGCGCGTGTCAGGGCGACGGCGGGGACGACTTCGGGGCGGTGGCGTGTACCGCGTGCCGCGGCGCTACGGCCCGAAGGGGCGACGCAGCGGCGACGTGCGGGACGGTGCAACCGCGGGGACGGCCTCAGGGCGGCGGCGTGGACCGCGGGCCGCGGCACTACGGCCCGAAGGGGCGACGCAGCGGCGACATGCGGTTCGGTGCAGCCGCGGGGAGAACCACAGGGCGGCGGCGCTGCAGCCCGAAGGGGCGACGCAGCGGCAGCCCGATGCTCGATCGGTGGTAGGCGCGCTGAACTCGAGGACGATCTTCACGGGAACCTGCGAAGGCGCACGCAGACGACTGTACGGGTCGACCGCGCGGCGCGGATGGAGTGGATCACGTGCGAGCGGGTGATCAATCCGATCGCTCGCGAGGTGGAGGAGGCGCCGCTCGGCGAGAGGCGGGGCGGCGAAGAAGCCGAGCGGCCAACGTAGCCTCGGCGCCCAGGCGGCCAATGCAGCACCGGCGTGAAAGCCAGGCGCACGGCGGAAGCGCCCGAGCGGCAGACGCGCGGAGGACGGCCGTGACGGGCCGCCACGGTGGAGGCGGGGTGCTGATGGAGGTGTCCCGTTCAGAGGTAGACGACGGCGGCCGGCGCAAAACGACGGCGGGCAGACGCGCGGAGGGCGGCCGTTTCGGGCCGCCACGACGCGTGAGGCCGCCTAGTCGGTGAAGAGCACACGCGGACGGCGGCCGCGAGGGCCGCAGCGTAGCGCGAGAGGCCGCCATGTCGGAGTAGAGGCGCACGAGGATCGACGGCGGCGGCGGGCGACGCAAACATCTTAGATCGGAAAAACCAAAAAGAAATACCGATCAAAACGACCGGCGAGAGAGAAAACCAGGATCAAAGGATCGAGAAAAAAGACTCTATGGCAGCCGATCAACCGGACCGGCGGACGAACCCTAGGTACGGGCGGCGCGGCCCCCGGCGGAGATCATGGAGATCGACCTCCCCGGGGGCGGCGTGGTGCGGAAGCGGCGGCTAGAGTTTTGGATCGAATTTAGGCTGATACCATGTAGGAGAATAGAGAGAGATTGGTGGAATCGTTGGTTGTATTGCTTGAGCCTCGTGGACGTATATAAAGGAGTACATGATCTACTTGGAGTACAAGTCAAGGTAGAATCAAATCCTACGCTATCCTATCTTTCCTAACTAATCACGATACTCAACAAAAACAATGACATGGCATCGGCTGCTCATGTGTCCTAGTACTAGAAGCACAATAATACAGCCCAAGTCTCCAATCGTACACTTTTTTGTTGAGCGAGGTAGTTTGACCCATACAACAAAAGCCCATGCAGCTGCAGCGATTCACACGTTATACGGATTCAACGAATACCACGGCTCCTCAGCTAGCCAAGCGCATCGCGCGTGTAGCTCTTTAGTCCCATATCGCTTACTCAAGCGCATGCGAGGAGCACCTCTGCCTATATAATGTGCTGAGGCTATTTCGTTTTTGGCGAAATGGATGATGTTCCTGACGTACAGGATGCAAAATATAAAGTTTTAATTATTAGGCTGACCCAATAGGCGACCCGACGGGTAGCCAAACCCGATGGGTTCGGATATGGGTATGAAATGCCGCCCATGGGTAGGGTCGTGGGTCGTTGATGCACCCGATAATGTATTCGGGCATGGGTCTGAACAAGGTTGACCCGATGAAACCCGACCCGATTGCCAGCCTTAGTCAGGAGTACTCCATGGAGTGGTGAGAAAGCGTGTCCGTAGGTTCTTTGCGAGACTTGACCAGCGTCGCGTCAACTCAAGGCAAAGTTGCTTTGGACCTGGGGATCCGAGACAGCGAACCGTGCATGCAGCAGGTCGAACAAGCAGGGGATTTGCCCGGATCTTGGTCGTGAGGAGGCAATGATCTGACGTTTCTTCCGAATCATTTGGTCTCCTCTCCGTGAAATGCGAAGACCCAGAGGACAGTACAGTAGACAGGGGCGACCGGGCGGCTAACAGTGCCTAGCCTACGAATATTTTGGGTACGTGCTTACTTTTTCCTGAGCTTTGGTTTGGTCAAAGTTAAACTCTATAAACATATACAGGATATGATATGACATGACGTGCTGGCAGTGTGCATCCCATCGGCATATCCTATCGTCCCCCCATTTTGATTTAGCTCTTTTTTTTTGGAGTGGAATTTGATTTAGCTCCTAGGCAGCCATGATACACTCGGATCGAACTTTCGTTTCGGGGAGCAACACAACATGGATGAAACGAGATGCACACAGACCGAGCCCATCATGTAATGGGCTGGGCTGGGCCTTAATGCAGGGAGCCTACTACAGGAGCATCTAGCACAGACAACTAATTCAGTCTTATAAAAAGAAAATCTAACACAAAAAACATGTTTACTTCGACATGAAGGACTCGGCACGGCAGCAGTCAGCGGCTCAGGGCGAGTCAGCTACATGCGTACGACGCGTGGCTCCATGCTGCGCGACACGTTGGCCCCTGGAGGAGGAACAGCTGGCGTGCTCTCACCTTGTTACGTACCTTGGAGAGGAAGAAACCGGGGGTGACCGTGGGTCCCGCCCGAGCCTCACTAGATGGCCCTCCACCGGTGCATGCCGATTGCCGAGCCTAGGTGGCCCAGTGTCTGCGCGTGTCCCGTAGGACATATCCATGCCCGTGGCCACAAAATCCTTTTGGGAAGATTGCATGACCTACAAAAAACAAACAGATTTTGCACAGTTTGACCAGGAGAAGACACTGTGGCCTGTGCTGTCGGGAACACGAAAAGGGGTTTTGTAGTGCGTACGTACTCCTCTAAGGTAGCCGCACGTACATAGACATGCATGATTTGGCAATTTCCTCAGAAGATTATTCCGAAGTTTCCAGCAATGTCCTGTTTTTGTTCATAGTTGAGGGGAAGTATTTCGCGGTGTAACTGATTTCAGTTGTTAGTAGCACTTATTCGAGTAGACATTTCTGGCTCCTGGGTTCCAGTGCTCGCTCTACATTAAAAAATTGAAAAATATCATATTTATAAGTCTCAAAAAGATGTGAAATAAATCCTGTATGTTGTCAATGATATATCCCACAAACTTGTAAAATCTCGATTTGAAATACTTTATTTTCGGATCTATACAAAAACGACAAATGTGTGTATCTAAATGTTTATATTTTTGTGTAGCCCAAAATATAAATTATTTCAAATCGAGATTTTGCATGTTGTGAGATATATCATTGGCAATATGTAGGCTTTTCTTCAAAAAAAAAAGCTTATAAATTTTTTTTTTATTTTTTTAAGTAGATGGAGCATTGGAGGTCGTTAGTGGAGTAGCAGTAATCACAACATCAAAAGGAATTTCAGAAACATTTTGTTGTAGCGCTGCAGAGTGGAGTAGCAGTAATCACAACATCAAAATTCAAAATGAATCTCAGAAACATTTCCTCTGGTAGGAAAGAATCTAGCAGCAAGCTGCCAGCAGTGGACCCGATTGCCAATCCATGGCGAGCGGAGTCCACGCCGAAGCTGCACCCGAGCCCAGCTTCCCCGCCAAGCGACACAACCCGAAAGCTCCTATACTACCGAGTCCCTAGTCTAAGGAGGGGCGGCACGCGCCTATTTAAGAGCTCTCTCCTCGCTCGGCCACTACCAAAACCACACTTGCCAAGAAGTTCCCCACTCTCTCTCGGATGCTCTCTCGCACGCTCCCCACTCCACTCCCTGCTCCCGAGCCTCCCGTCGCAGCGCAGCCGGGCGCCATGGAAGGGTAAGACGGGTTTCGCTCTGGGCTCTTTTTTTTTTGCGGGTGTTTCCCTCTGGGTTCTGTTCGATTCGGGTCCGTCTCTCGGTTTTTCTCTGCTTCGGATTTTTTTTTGCTTTTTTTTTTCCACACGATTCGGGGTCGTCAGAGAGGATTGGGTGAGGAGTTCAGGGTTGTTCCAGAGAGGCGCGGCGATTGATCAGCGACTCGGCGTGGTGTGGATTCCAGTGCGGGCGTGGTTTCGGAGGAGGCCCGATGCTGATAAGAGCTTACCGAGTTTGAGCGCGCGGCAGAGCTGATTTCGGTCTGACTGACGGAGCAAATGCGTGCGAGATCGTCGGGGAGATGCCCGGTGTGACGCCGGCGACGTGATTCCGGCCGGGTCCGGTTCGTCGCTGCAGTGGAAGCGCGTCAGGTTTTGGGACTGCTGTGCGGTGGTGTGGAGGAGGAACCTTCCTGTCGAAGGAAGCAGAGGTCTCAAAAAAAAAAAAAAACAGAGAAGGGTAAGGCCTCCCCTCGTTAAATCCGGCCCGGTTCTACATGCCGTCGCAGCTGCAGTGCAGGGTTCCGCGATCAAATGAGGCGGTGGTGGAGAAGGAAGAGCCAAGCATAGAAGGGTCATGTCCTGTTCCGTTCCGTTCCGTTCAGTTCTGATTGGTGAAAACTGGTCTCTTAGTCGCTCGCAGCCGTCTGTCCCCGTTTGTTTGTTCGACTATCGCAGTGGTCAGTCACAAAGCAGAGTGCATATCGCATATTTGCGCCGTTGGTCTTCGATCGATTCGCTGGTAGTGCTATGTCATGGTGCAGGTGCGCCGTTCGTTCCGTATTTGCTGGATCGATCCCCTCTCGTGGTGCTCTCTGACCGCAGCTTGTCCTCCGTCCCTGTAAGTTTGTTTTGCGGTGGTCAAGATTCAAGAAGCAGAAGCAGAGACATATTTGTGCCGTTTGATTGGATCGTCGATTGCTGCTAGCGCGAGATGGTGCAGGTTCCCGTTCAGTATTGACTGATTGTATTGATGGATCACAGAAAACGTTCCGTCATATCTCGAACAAGGTCTGTGTTGGTCCCTATATCTGCTAGTGAAATGCTTATTCAGAAGTTGTGATTAGCCTCTAGGTTTCTCTGCTTGTTGGCACTCTGGCACACAGTTGACAGCTGCTGGTTTAAGATGAGCTGTACCTGGTCATAAGTGGAGATGTTGTCACTGAGTGCCCGTTGTTCAGATCATTAACTGTTTAGATCAATGGGCATGGTCTAGATTAGAAACCTCTTTCTTCTGAAACAGAGGACGAAACAGAGCTCCATGCTCAAAATTTGTCTCGTATATATTTTTGTTGGACTTCCAAAAATACCACTGCAAGGCTAAGGAGCTGCAAACCAAACTGGTGCCGTAGGCTTTAGTTAGCTACCCACAAATATTGATGATCTATCAAAACAATGTTGTTGTATCAGGCTTTAGTTGCTCCATTGTGTATCTAGAAAAGGTCTGTCGATTAAGCTGACATAACATTTTGTTGGGTCCGTTGGGATTTCTTTTATGAATCATTAGTTGAATTTGTTATCTGTTAGTGTCATCAAATGCTTCGTAAGATAGACTGATCCCACATATTCTTCTGCAGATCATTCATTGTTACTGCAAAGATAATTGCTGCGATAATTAGAAACAAAACTAGTGGAATTGAGGAATTGGTTGCAGCAGCATCAAAGGAGTGTCCAAGTTGCAAATGTCAAATTGATAATACTGATGTAAGTGCTGTTAACACTTTAATATGATAGTTAGATTTAATTTTATGCTCGGTTGTGTAGTGATTTTCCCCAATACAATCTGGTGCATAAAGTTCAACAACGATAAAAAAGTACTAGTTGAAAGAAAGTATAGATGCTTGAGTACTTCGTTTATTTACAAATTGTTAATCGTTGAGTTGGTGTTATTTTATGCACGGTAATGACATGCAGAGGCCGGGTGTAATTGGTATCACAATGTAAACTAATTCACATACAGAGGGTGCACAATGTAAACTGATTCACATACAGAGGGTGCACTAGTTAGTACTTTTACTCGTCAACAATTTGTGCATAAACGAAGTACTCAAGCAACTAATTCATGGAAAGTGTCTTGTTTTAAGTGTAAACTTCACAATGTCATGATTTCTGGTTGCATTTCATGTCTTGTATTGCAGGCTTCATCACAGTGGCCAGGCCTCCCAGGTGGTGTTAAATTTGATCCAACTGATCAGGAACTACTTGCACATCTAGAAGGGAAGGTTGGCAGGGAAGCACCCCATGTACTAATAGATGAATTTATTCCAACCATCGAGGATGTGGAAGGAATCTGCTATACGCACCCCGAAAATCTCCCTGGTACATGATTCTTAAGTTACCAGGACCTTCTGAATGAGCTAGTTAGCTAATACGGAGTAGGACTTTGCAGAGTAAAGTCTTGGTTTGTTAATTTTCATATGCCTCTGTAGGTATTAAGATGGATGGAAGCAGCGTTCATTTTTTCCACAGAATATCAAATGCATATGATGTTGGCGGGCGCAAGCGTCGCAAGATCAGTCACAAAAATCACGCTGATTCTAATGAACATATGGGATGGCATAAGACTGGAGCATCCTCACGCATCTACGATAATAATGGTGTCATAAAAGGCTGGAAGAAAATTCTGGTCCTTTACAAATATGAGAAGGGAAAGAGACAGAGAACTAACTGGACAATGCATCAATGCCACCTTGGGGTAGAGGAAGGTGAAAAGCACGGGGAGCTTGTTGTTTGCAAAGTCTTTTGGCAGGTGAGGTCAAACATCACCGGGAAGTCGCAGATGCGTGCTGCTGATGTAGCATCCGGTTCATTTGCTGTGAAAATGGATCCTACAACCCCAAATACATACCCTCCCAGCCTCATCGCCTAAGCGGTAGCCCATGTGAAACAGAGCAGAATCAGGTAATCATTTTCATTCACTTATGAATCAAATATCATCAACCATTTGAACTTGCCTGAATGTGGAAGATTTTCTCTCTCTTTATGGATCATGTGAAGCTTCAATTTGCCTATATGCATCCAATTAACTCCAGTATATGTCAAATAAACTCTTTTTGTAGGATTACCGAGTATTGATTTAAATTATTGATCTATCGGTGAATATTTTTTGGCAGCTCCTGAAACAAAGCCTTGCAATACTAGGACCCTACAGCCTGAACAATTCATCGTCAGTATATGTGTTTACTTAACAGATGTCATACTTTTTAAGCGAAAAAATACAACAAGATATTTCACCTGAAATTTTCTATACTTTTAAGAGTGCAGCCAAACTCTCATAAATATATCAGAAGCTCTTAAGTCGTCATGAAAATCGATGCTTAGCAACTTACGGTAATTATCGCCATATTTTGATATTTGAAAATTAAAACTTCTGATTCCTATTGCTAGCTTAAATACATAACGAATCCTGGTTACTACAACATATGCACCAATCTTCTCATGAACCCAAATCACATCTTGAATAGTATGTCATTTGCACCAGACCTCCACATACTGCTGCATTTTACTTCTTGAGCTGCTTACAATCTTACTCCCTCAAGTATGCCAATTTCTTCCAAACTCTGTATTGTGTATACCCAGCACTCAGCAGACTTGTAGAGTATCACCTCATGGACACGACAGGGTTCTCGCTAGGATTTGTTTGGTATTAGGGTTTTTCACTTCATTAGTAGGGATAATCTTCACAAAGATTGGGTGAAACCCACCTTCACCCAATCCCATCAAATTCCCATTTATCCCCGATCAACTAGGTAGGGGACAGGGGTAGTGTGTTGTGTTTTGAGCAAAATGCACTAGAGTTGGGGCAATTACGGGAAAAAGTGGGGATAACACCGGTTAAATACACTAGAATCGAACGACATTGTCTATAGGTGAGAATTTGGAGGTAAGCGGGATGATCCCAGCCAATCCCCAAAAATATACTGGTACCAAACAAGGCCTGAAGGAGTTGGCATCAGTCCTTTGACAATTGCTCAATCTCACTGCCGGTACTGCATTTGTTGAAACTTTGACAGGATGAGGAAGAACCGGCTCGTCTGGTGTTCAGCTCGCACGGGTCGCTGGAACATCACAGGCCGTTGACTGCTACGAGGCCCTGCCCGACCTGGACGAGCACACGCCGTGCAACGACGACATCCTGGACGCCCGCCCTGAGAAGCCACCGCGTCCCGACTACCCCGACATGGACGAGCTCGACGGTTTCTCTGACCTGGATTTTACATTCCTTGGAACGCCTCCGGATTTTCTCACTCTGATCGTAAGTAATACCGTGTGTTGCGTTCTTGCTTGTTTCCCGGTGTGTTTTTCACGGCGAATATCCTAATCGTGTGTTTCTTTCTTGGGTTGGTTCGCAGGGAAGCCCCAGCGACCGGCTGAACGGAAATGTAGCATAGCACAGAGAGGAGGAGCACCGTTCAGATGTATGAGTAATCATCTCCCGAGGAAGTTTTGTATATGATGTTTCGGTCTGCGAAAATTGGCGTGCCCCAGCTTACAGTATAGTGGTATTAGCGGATTAGCCGGGCATTTTCGATTCGGAACTGTGTGTTGTTAAGTTGTTAATGTGATGTAATTTCAAAAATAAATAAATGTTAATGTGTTGTATTTGTAATGTCTGAGCCAGGATCATTCGGTGCTTTGAATTCATCTTTTTCCCCCATTGAGATGGGTTCTAGTTTGTTAAGTGAATTCTGCTGCGCTCCTTGTTAGCCTGACATAACTCGTTTCTGGTAATATTCCTTCTGTAGTAGTAATTCATCTCTGTCTTAGTTGTTTCCTGCTGCTCTCTCTGGTTGGCTATGTCGAGGTGACCGCTGCTCAAGAAGCAGTGGTAGGTTCCGGTTTCTTATTTCGAAGTGGGTTTAAATTCGACACAACAGTTGATAGTGTGATGACAATTCCCATTGGGCAGCCCCGGCAGAAGGTGATTTTAAAGCAAATGTTGATGCTGGTTGGGACAGTAATAGCAAACAGGCGGGGCTGGGTATCATTATCAGGAATCATCAAGGCCAGGTCATTGAATCAGCGTGGAAGTTCATCCCTTATTGTCCTAGTGCAGAGGAAGCTGAGATCCTTGCTTGTCTAGAGGGACTAAAGCAGTTGATCAAATTTCAATGCAACTCGGCGACCGTAGAATCTGACTGCCTAAGAGTGGTTCAGTTACTCTCTTCTGGATGCCTCGACAGATCGTCAAGCTGGAGTCTCGTTTCTGAAGGTCAGGAACTACTGAAGGTTTATCGGCATATTAGGATGCTCCAACGGGGCGACGCATCGAGTCCGCGAGGGCCAAAAACACGGCCCAACGGGGCGACGCAAATGGACCGCGGTCTGTTTTTTGTCCGCCGCGACGCATCCCTGGCCCAAATTTGGGCCACCGATGCGTCGGCCCCGGACGCGAAACGGAGCTCTTTTGTGTCCTCCCCTAGTCCGCCCCTGGCCCGCAAATCAGACCATCCCCACCCCAATCTCCTCCTCCTCCGCCCCTCTCGCCGCCACCCGCCGTCGCACCCTCGATTTGGCACCGCAGGCCATTCCGGGGACGCCGTCACCGGAGCAGGTGCTTCCCCGCCGTCACCGGAGCAGGTGCTTCCCCACCGTCACCGGTGATTCTTGCGGCCAGGAGCGTCCACAGCGCCCCGCGATAGACACGCCGCCCACAAGGTGTTCGGCCGTTCGCCCCGACTACTCAGGTACGTCCCTCGGCCATGGATAGCTCGGATGAGTGGTTCTACAAGAACCACATCATGCAGCGCTCATCCTCGGACGATTCCTCCGACGATGATGACAGTGACGGCCTGGTTGCCACCCTCATCGTCAACGAGTACATAGAGAGGATGCGACCGGTGTTCCTTGGCTCCTTGCCGGGCCGTTCTCCTGCTCTTGACCGGAACCGGCGAGCTGGCCAAATCCAGCTGTATGGGGACTACTTTCGTCCCCACAAGCCCACATACCCTCCCAAGGTTTTCCGGCGCCGTTTCCGGATGAGGAGGTCCTTGTTCAACCGCATCCGGGTGGGCGTGATGCATTTTGATGACTACTTCATGTGCAAGCCCGATGCATGTGGTATGAGGGGCTTCTCGTCGTACCAGAAGTGCACCGCCGCCATTCGCATGCTTGCGTATGGGATTGCCGGCAATCTTGTGGACGAGTATGTGCGCATGAGCGAGTCCACGTGCCTGGAAGCCATGTACAAGTTCTGCGCGGCCGTGGTGCAGGTGTTCGGGACGGAGTACCTGCGGGAGCCCAATGCTGCCGACATGACTCGCCTCCTGGCAATCAACGAGTCAAGAGGCTTCCCTGGGATGCTCGGGAGCATAGACTGTATGCACTGGGAGTGGAGGAACTGCCCATTTGCTTGGCAGGGGCAGTACAAGGGCCATGTTGGGGCCTGCACGGTCATACTTGAGGCCGTGGCATCCCAGGACCTCTGGATTTGGCACTCGTTTTTTGGCATGGCCGGCTCGCACAATGACATCAATGTGCTCCAGCGGTCTCCGGTGTTCAATAGGCTCTCCAATGGCCTGGCACCACAGGTGACCTTTGAGATCAATGGTAACCAATATGACAAGCCCTATTACCTTGCTGATGGGATCTACCCCACATGGACAACATTTGTCAAGACAATCTCCAATCCCAATGATGAGAAGAAGAAGAAGAGGTTTGCCAAGGAGCAAGAGAGCGCAAGAAAGGATGTAGAGCGTGCATTCGGTGCTCTACAGTCCCGATGGGCTATTGTGCGCCTGCTCGGACATGGGACAAGGACCAGCTGTGGGAGGTGATGACAGCGTGCGTGATCATGCACAACATGATCGTGGAGGACGAACGCGACGAGGGCTTGAATGATTAGGCATGGCAGTTCCGGGGTGAGTTGGTTCAGCCCCAGGGACCGTCCACATTTGCTCAGTTCCTCGACTTTCACCGTGACATTCGTGAGAAGGAGTCCCATGTTCGGCTCCAAAATGATTTGGTGGAGCATGTCTGGCAGCACTACGGTAACCAGGGTGACCAGGGTGATCAGGGCAGTAGTTCCATTTGATGAACTACTTGTCTTATTTATTTGGTTTGTAATGCATGCAACAATTTATTATTTCTGAAACTGTTTGTTTGTGTTTGTTTGAACTATTTGGATTGTAATAATAAGTACTTGATGAACTATTCGGATTGCTTTTATGAATTGTATTATTTGTGCTATTTGAGCTTATTTTATTGTGCTTGATAATTGCTCGAGTATATATGGCTAAAAAAATAGTCAGAATGATCTAAAACCCTGGCCGTTTGTGGCCCACCTCCCCTATGTATCAATGAAAATGGCCCATATAGGGCCTGCTTACCTGAAAAAAAAACAGAGGGCGGACTCGATGCGTCACCCCGTTGGGGGCAGTGGCCGAAAAGGGGCAGACCTGGGCCGGACGTGCGTCCTGTAGCCGACGCAAACGGATCAAACGCGGACCAAACGCACGTCCGTTTGCGTCGACCCGTTGGAGTCATCCTTAGTGTCACAAAAGTGGATCGAGTGAGCAATGGAGCGGCACATGCCTTAGCGCATTTAGGCAAAAAAAATGAATAATGGTTTCTTAAGTGGTTCAGCCCCGGCCTGCGTGTCGGCAGAAATCACGAATGGTTGTAATAATTTGTTTGCCTAATCAATAGAGCTTACGAGTTCCTTCAAAAAAAAAAGTGATGACAATTCCCAAAGTCCACTTGCTTCACTGTGAAATCCTGGATAAGAAGTCGTAGTCAGAACATAGTTAAGTCGAACCATCATAGGAACTTTAGGAAGGCTACAAGCCTACAGAATAAGATCTTTCTAGAACTGACTCCCTGACTTGCATAGGCATACATCCGGAAGTACGCAATTTCGCCTAGAGACAGGCACACATGCTTGCAAGAAATTGGCAGAGTGATCAGCGATGCTCGTTGCCACAAAATGGAGCAGCTAATCATTTGCTTTTCTCGTGTTATGTTGTCAAAGCCATGTAGAGATTTTACCGGTCTGGCGCTGGGGCCTAACAAAGATCCCGGAATTGGGCAGAATACTCATGTGTTTAGGTGCAGAGACTGAGCCCGGTCTGAATTTCGTCCAAGTTTGGTCTGGTCTTCTGAATGCCTTCGCGTTCCTCCATACTGCACAAAAATCTTGCGAAACCCCTCGTGATTAGCAGACCTCTGCCTCCATGGCGCCGCTCACCTCCGCCGCCGCCGTCGCCACGGCCGTCCGCGCCGCTCCCGCGCCTGCTGCAAGCCGGATGTAGTGGTGAGAAAACGCGTATGTACGTTCTTCGCGACACTTGACCAGCGTCGTGTAAGTCAACATGCTTGGACCTGGGGTCCGAGAGAGCCCCCTGCTCTTGCCCTGTGTGGCTGTGTGTCTGGGAATCGTGCATGCCGAACAGGAACGGACAGGGGATTTGCCACGATCTTGCCTCGTTGTTGTGAGGAGGCAATGAACTGACGTTTCTTCCCAATCAGTAAAGTGCGAAAACCCAGCGGAGAATACCGGAGACAGGGTCTGAGTAACAGTGCCTACGAATATTTGATACCAGCAGGTACATGCTCTCAAGTGTGATTTTGTTTGATCAAAGTCAAACTTTATAAACACTCACAGACACGACATGACATGGAGCGTTGGTTTACTTCTGGAGGAGTAGAAGTGCCATGTCACCATGTAGTACACGCGTGGCAGCATGCATCCCATCGGCAGTATCCTATCGTCTCCAATTCGACTTACTCCTACAGTTTTTTCCGAGGTCACTGGCCAGTACACTAAGATAGTCATATCAGAGATCAAACTTTTGTCTTGGGGAGCGACATGGATAAAAACAAGATGTACAGACCGAACCCATCATGTAATCGAAATCTCTTGCATAGTTCCGAGTGGAGATTTCTGCCTCCTCAACTCTAGTGATCCTGCTATTTTTTTAAAATGAAAATCATATTTACGACTTTATTTTTTTCGAAAAAAAATCCGAATGTAGTTAATGGTGTATCCCACACACGGGAAAAAAAATCAATTTCAAATACTCTATATTCCAACATACACGAAAATGACAAAAGTGTGGATCTATTTATTCATATTTTCAAATCTCTAGATTTTATCAGATATTATCATTTTTGTGTAGCTCATAATACAAATAATTCCAAATTGTGATTTTCCATACTTGTAAGAATATCATTGGCTATGTCTATTTTTTCAGAATTTTTTAAACCTACAAATATAGTTTTTAATATTTTTTAAATGGAGAGATCTCGGGAGTCAAAGACACTTTTCACATGGTTCTAATTTACATTGTGGCCGGGAGGAGGAACCAGCAATTAGGTCGTAAAAAACTTTTTACTTCAACACGACGGACCCTGCAGCATTTAGGTCGAGTGAGCTACTCCCTCCGTTCCAAATTAGATGTCATCCATTTACCCAAAAGTGGATGTATCTATACTTATAACATGTCTAGATACATCCACTTTTTGGCAAATAGATGACATCTAATTTGGAACGGAGGGAGTACATGCGTACGCGTGGTTCCATGTTCGGGGACATGTTCTAGCCAAGAAATTTGGGGGACAGGGGCTTGGACGCTATTGTGATGTGGCGGCACTGCAAAGAAACAAGGCGTGAGTTCCATCCGATCTACGGAAAGAAACCTTGTAAACTTGAGACAAGACATTGTTGCTTGTGTTGTGGAAACAAGAACGGGGAGAGTTATCAGGACTGTAAAGCTTAGGCACCCGTGCAGTGCACGTACATGGACATGCATAATCGTGACAATTTCTAAGGAAGATTCTTCAGGAATTCCTGTCGGAGTTTCCTTTTTCGTTCCCGGTTGAGTGAAAGTAGTATGTTTAGCAGGAGATAGAGATCAGTGTCAATGGATCCTCTCACCTGTCATGAATACATTCCGTTCTAGTACTAGTATAACAAAGCAGCACAAAATTACTACTCTAATCACAAAAGCATCTCCGAAATATTCCTCCCTTGAAGGATAAGACACGATGTTCCGGTGGAGATGCATTTGTGAAGAATGGGTTTAGGAACTAGGACATGAAGTCGAGATTGACAAAACATCAAGGTGATGTTAGTAGTGCTCATGCTAAAGCTGAAGAGAAGTATGATATGTTCACTACACCACAAGCATCAATTTGGGAGTCTTTTGCTTCAAACACCTCACAATACAAGGCTTTGTATAAGCAGCGTTTGACATGGACACTCAGATGTTTGAGATTTTTATTGCACCAAGGCTGGGCATTTAGAGGACATGATGAAAGTAAGAATCACTAAATAAAGGAATTTTCCTCGAGCTTTTAAATTGGCTAGCAGGAAATTTTGAAGAGGTTGACAGGGTTGTTCTCAAGAATTCTTCACAGAACTGCAGGATGACGCACCATGATATACACCAGGAGCTGATAAAATGTTATGCAGAAGTGAAAGTGCATGTGTTGCCCCATGCGTGGTTTTGGTAATTAATGACAATCCTTATGGACTAATGTTTGCATTGAGATATTCTTGTAGATCTTGTCCATAGGAAAAGATTGGAATTCATGTGTTGGACTCTAGAAGATTATATGATGACCGAGGTTCTATCCAAGGGTTTATATGAAGAATGGTCATCTAGAGTTGAGCTTATTGCAAGCATGGCTTGGAAAGAAGATTGGGTGCACATTCTTGTTTATCTCCAAGCCATCATATACATCAAGAGAAGAAGATGAAGTGCAAGAGGATACATGAAGACGGAGCTAAGCGAGGCTCTCCCATAATGGTGTATGGGGGAGTATTTGGAGAAGTCTTCATCAAGCATGTGCTACCAAGCACAATCAAGAAAGGTGTTCCAACTTGAGGGAGTCAAGATCGTCATCATCTAACTCAAGTGGAATGCGCAAGGCAAAGTATTAACTTGATAGGGTTTCTATTTTACCGTTATCATGATGTTAGTGGGAGACCGGGTTATATGATAGACGGCGTACTATCAAGAGGGGCTCTCAAGTGAGTAACTTGATCGCATCTTTGTGGAGAGATCAAACCTTTGCATACTTGGCATATCATCTTTCTTGGTTCTTATTTGACTTTTATTCATGTGAGAATTTAGAGCTTGTGTTCATCTCCATACCAAGCTCTAGGTCATCAAAAACGGATTTCATATGCATACCTTGTTGCGTTTTTTATGTTGAAAGTTTTGCCGGTTCATCTTTTTATAGAGAGGTTTTACCTTTCTACATTTGACTTCCTTCTCACATGATGGACTATGATGTTTCTCTGCATAATCTTGAAGAGCTCTTCGTTGCGATTCCAACGAGTCCAAGATCATCGAAATCGGAGTCCGGATGAAAAAGATATTGCAGTTTTCGTATTGCTGTTTCTGTCAGTTTTCTGCAGACCGGATATTCCGGGTCAAATTCAGACCGGAATATACGGACCCCAGGAAAATTGGCGAAACTCGTTTTTCCATCCAATTGTGCGACTCTCTGGACTAGGCCGGATATTTTGGCCGGATATTTTGCTCCAGGGCCGGATATTCCGGTCATCACTTGAGCCGGAATATCCAGCCTCCCTGTTTTCAACGGCTAGATTTTGGGAGGGGCTATAAATACCCCTCTCCTTCTTCTTCCTTGGTGCTGCACGTTTTCCCCTCTCTCTCCCACCATTGTTTACCTTGGAAAACTTGCCCCCTCTCAATTTCTTCCCATGATTCTTGCATATCTTTGAGGGAAAAGTGAGAGGAGATCTAGATCTACATTTCCACCAATCCATCTCTCTTATAAATGAGGGGAACCTAGTGGATCTCGATCTTGGAGTTCTTGGTGATTCTCCTACTTTGTTCTTCCTCCCTTCTCCCCCCATAAGCATTAGTTGCTTTTGGTGGGATTTGAGAGTGAAGGACTTGAGCACTTCTTGTGTTCTTGACATTGCTTTGTGCATCGGTTTGTGCTCTCCACGAGGATTCGTGGAAGTGAAAGTTTGTGAACTTGTTACTCTTGGGTCTTTGGATCCTAGACGCCTTTGTGGTGGTTGAGACCTTTGTGGTCACTTGTAGCCGTTCGGGAGCCCCAATCCAGTTGTGGGTTGTGCCTCGGATTGTTGTTGTAAAGGCTCCGGATTCTGCCTTGAAGGATTCCGATGGTGGAAGGTGAACCAAACCTTTGTGGTGCGGTTCATCGGAGAATAGGGTGAGCCTTTGTGGCGTTGAGATCGACCTTTGTGGTGCCTCACACCTCTCCAACGAGACGTACTCCCCTAAAAAGGAGGAACTCGGGAATACATCCTCGTCTCCGCGTGCCTCGGTTATTTCTATACCCGAGCTTTTTACTTATGCACTTTACATTGTGATAGCCTTCGTGCTTGAAGTATTCTTGTTGCTATCACCTTGTTGCTTGTCTTGCTTAGCATAAGTTGTTGGTGCACATAGGTGAGCCTAGTTTACTTAGGTTGTTGGCTTGTTAATTTAAACACCTAGTTTTATTCCGCAATTAGCAAGTCTAAACCGGAAAAGTTTTAATCGCCTATTCACCCCCTCTAGGCGACATCCTTGTCCTTTCAAGAAGAGACTACTAAACTATTCATTGAAGAACTTGATGGTGGTCATTTTGCAATACTTGTAGATGAGTCTAGTGATGTGTATCAGAATGATCAGTTGGATGTTTGCTTGCGTATGTTGATAAGAAAGGAAGGGTAGCTGTATGATTTCTTGGTCTTGCTCATGTTGAAGATACTACCTCTTTGACACTTAAAGCTGCAATTCAGCAAATGCTTATGAAGTACAATTTGACCTTTGCAGATGATGGAGCTAGTAACATATGAACGGTAATGCGAATGGCCTATAAAACTGATCATGGATGAGTCTCCTTATGTCTATTATGTTGATTGTTTTGCCCATCAACTACTATTAACTCTTGTTGCTGTTGCTAAGGATAGTGGTGATTGTACTTGGTTCTTTCAACAACTTGCACACTTGTTAAATGGTCTTGGCATGTCTTGTAAAAAGATGAGAATGCATCGGATAGCTCAAGCTGAGGAACTCATTGATGCACTGGAATTGGAAGAAGTAGAAACGGGGAGTGGGCTGAATCAGAAAATGGGTTTGGGAAGGCCATGTGATACACGTTGGGGCTCTCACTTCAAAACTGTGAACCATGTCATCTCTCTGTATGGTGCACTACATAGAGTCCTCGTCAAGATTGGAAAAGAGTACCATGGTGCGGAGGCCCAAGCGGCTCTATCCATATTGACACCATTTTGATCATTTGAGTTTGTTTTCATGGCTCATTTGATGCAAGAAATTTGGATACATAGAGCTTTGCAAAAGCAAGACAAAGATATTGTTCATGCTATTAACATTGTTGATGCCACAAAGTATCACTTGGAGGTTTTGAGGACTGGTCCTGGATGGGATGATTTTCTCATAAAGGTCACATCTTTCTGTACAAAGCATAAGATCAAAGTTGCTAATATGGAGGGTCCCTACTTTTCCGTTGGCCGGCCTAGAAGGGGTTTCTATAATGGTGCATTGAATTACCATCGCTTCAAAGTTGATACTTATGTGAGTGTCATTGATAGGAAAATTAGTGAGCTGAATGGCAGATTTGATGAGGTAAACACGGAACTACTTTCTTGCATGGCAACATTCTATCCACTTCGTCTATTTGCTGCTTATGATCAAGAGAAGTTGGTTAGGATTGCTACAAAGTTTTATGCTAATGATTTTACAAGTGATGAACTAGCTAAGACTTTCATGGCAACTAAACATGTATGTTACTCATGTGCGTAGAGATGAAAGGTTTCAAAACTTGATTTTTTTCTGAGCTTTCAGTTATGCTTGTTGAAACAAACAAGCATGAACATTATCATATTGTTTACAAGCTTCTTATTCTGCCACTAGCTAGTGCTAGTGTTGAAAGGGTATTCTCTTCAATGAACTATGTAAAGAATAAGCTAAGGAACAAAATGGACATGGGCGGACGCAGCGTCCCTGCTGCCCGACGCTTGCCCGGGCTTGGCTCCCGCTGGCCTCGTAAGCAAGAGCAATTATAACTACCAAATCGTATCTCACCAGGGGCAAAACGCTAGACTTGATAGGCATGGTGGCCATGGGCTTGGCCAGTTGGGCTATGCTCGCACTGGAAATGAGGCCACGAGCGAGTCAATCGTCCATTCGTCCTGGAAATAGGGAAAAAGCTTATACGCAGCTGGCTGATCGATCAGCTGGTCTGATTGCTCGCGCTAGCTGCTTCTTGCGTGTACAGATTACAGACTTCTGATTGGCAGGAAAATAAAATAAAAAGGCTAGTCTAGTCTTTTGAGATCAACTTCCCTCTCGTCTGAATCTGGAGCTACCAACGAGCCCCAACACCTTTTTTGCCTGCACCATCGTTCCGCCACTGGTTTTGCTACAATCAAATTGGGATTGTTGCACACGCGTTGTTGGTTTTTGCTACATGGTTGTATACAAATGCTATAACCATTTTGTTATACGTCACAAGTCTTATAGATTCGTAGAAAAATGTAGCAAAATGATATAGAATTTTATAAAAAGTGCTACATGTAGAGAAAAATGTTGACTGTGCAGGGCACATATGCTGGATATGCTGATATTATTTGATGCAAATGTTGAGAGTTTGCAAAAAAATGTATTATATTTGTGTTTCCGCACTAAAACTGTTTTGAAACAACATTTTTTTTCCATATTGCCTAAGTTTGTCCGAGAAAATTTTTAGTTGCACTGCGGCGCGCCCAGGCTTCGACAATTTCCTGGGTCCGCCATTGAAAATGGGTGATAATTACTTGAATAATTGCTCGGTTACATTTCTTGAGAGAGAATTGTTCAATCAAGTAAAGGATGAGGATGTCATCAATCTCTTCCAAAAAGACGACCGTAGAGTTATATTGTAAGATGGGATATTATCAATTTATCAATCACATTCACGAAACAAAATCAATCAAAAGGTACTTACGTATTCATGTTTCTGTATAATTATTATGGTCTGATACATTAAAAAATGGTATTGCTGCTATGCCGTACTGTTTTGTTCATATATTAATATTGTTGAACTGTTTGGTTCATATAATATATTGCATTTGGAGAAAAAAATTGGCTGAATACCAAGCCACCAATTCCTAGCGCTACCACTGTAAAAAAAAAAGAAGAAGAATCTAACAGCAAGCTGCCACACATGCGAAGAGCAGAGTCCACGCCGAATAATTAGCGATGTTCCTAGTTGCTTTTTCGTTATTTTTTCCTCTCCACGTCCAAATAGGATGGGCATGCTTATAACTAAATTCTGACAAAGAGCATGGTCTTAGGGCATCTCTAGCCGTGCCCCCCAGGAGCCCCTAGGCCACTTTTTGGTCAAATAGCGCCGAAATTCTACCAGCCAGCCCCCCAGGAACTGAAAAAGCGCGGCGTCGCGTCACGTGCCGGCCCTGTGCGAGGCCGTGGTTGGGTAGGAACTGTGCAGGCCGAACAAGCTGCGAATTTGCCGTGATCTTGCCCCCTCACGATAGGAGGCAATGAACTGAACTGACGGTTTCCTATCCTGTTCGATTGGTGTAGAAAACTACAGTTTCGTTTACAGAGAACCTTTTTTTCTTACCTCACCACACGAAGGACCCGACAAGGCGACAACATCTAGGGCGATATCCTAGTCACCGAGCTGAGATCTCCCTAGCCTGCCTTTGTAGAGGAAGAAACTAGGGGAGGGGAAGGGGAACTGTATGGTCCACCGGCTGAGCTTGCCGGGTGCTAGAAACTGGCCTACTCCACTGTGTTGCCCACTGTGTGTATGTCCCCCAATGCCATATGCTCATATCCATGCGCGTGGCTACAAAATCTTTTTGGGATGTTAATGATCTACGGAAAGAGATGCTGTGCGTGACCTAGAGAAGATATCGTTGCTTGCCCTGTGGGGAACAGGGTCCAGGGAATGGGTGAGTGATCTGACCAGGATTGTAATGCGTATAGGCACCCGTGCGCGTACATGAACAGGATCATGACAAATTATCCGGAAGATTAGCTGATTTCAGTTGTTTACCCGAGTAATTTCGATGGATCCTCTCACTTGTCATGAATTCATTCCGTTGTAGTAGCAGTAGAACAATCTGAACAAAGCAGTGCTGCTGATCACAAAAGCATCTCAGAAAACTTTCCTCTCGTGGACAGAATCTAGTACGAGTAGTAGTACAACAGCAAGCTGCCAATCCATGGCGAGCGGAGTCCACGCCGAGGCAAACTTTGCTCCCGTGGACAGAATCCATGGCGAGCGGAGTCCACGCCGAGGCTGCACCCGAGCCCAGCTTCGCGCCAAGCGACAGAACCTTGCCACGGCAGGGAGGGGTTGCTTGTTGCGGTGGACAAAGACCCGGTGGTCACGGTCTGGTCTTCTCAGTCCTCGCCTATTTAAGGGCGCGCTGCCCGGCCACTCCCACCTCACTTGCCAAGAAGTTCCCCTCACTCTCTCTCGGATGCCCTCTCCCTCGCTCCCCACTCGCCGCTCTCACTCAGGCTTCCCAACGCCCCCAAGCAAGCAGCCTCCCTACGCAGGTTTAGCGCAGCCGGGCGCCCATGGAAGGGTAAGCCGCGTTCGGCTCTGGGTTCCGTCTCTTCTCTTGTCTCTGACTTTTCTGCTCGGTTTTTTTTTCCGTTTCTGCTCGTTTTGGGTTTATTAACTGCTTCTATTTCGTGAGGGGATTGGGGATTCCGTGGGGTGTTTATTAGGAGTGATCCAGAGGAGCGTCGCGATCGATGGTGCGTGCGTGGTTTTGGTGGGAACGGATGATGGTAACGTTTCCTCGGCAGCTCGAGCGCGTGACAGAGCAAGCAGGTGTCGGTCTGACGGAGCAAATGCGTGCGAGAACGTCGGAGGGGCGGAGGGCAGCGGGGTCTCACGCCGCCGACGTGATTCCGGCCGGGTTCCTCTCGTCGCAACAGTGGCAGTGCTGTTTTTTTTTTTTGCGGCTGCAGTGGTGGAGCCTTCTTGTCGAAGGAAGCAGATAAGTTGGCCAAAAAAGAAAGAAAGACGGAAACAGAGAAGGGTAACGCCTCTGTGCTGCCGGCGTGAATCCGGCCCGGTTCTGCTCGTCGTCGCAGTGTCCGTGCTGGGGTTTTGCGGTCTGTCGAGGTGGTGCTGGTGGAGGAGGAGTCTTCCTCTGGAAGGAAGCAGAGAAGGGTCTTGTTCCGTTCTGTTCTGAACTTCTGATTGGTGTGTAGACTGATCTGTCTCTCGCAGCTGTTCGTCCCTGATTGTTTGTGTGTTTAGACTATCGCGGTGATCAGAAATCAGAGTAGAGCCCGCAGATTTGCACTGCTGGATTGTCCGATTACTGCCAGTATGCGATGGTGCAGGTTCGGCGTTCAGTACTGATGGATCACACCTTGTTCGAAGAAAATAGTATTGATGGATCTATTACGTTTGTCTGTCAGTCTGTGCCATCTCGAACGGGCCTCTATTTGCTACGGAACGCTTATTCAGCACTCTTCGGCTTAGCCTCCGGGTTTCCGTTTGCATACACGATGCCAGCTGCAGGAGCGTGGTAAGAATGCGGTGTTCCTCGCTGGAAACTGTTGGTGGCAATCTATCGTACCTGGTCAGGATTGGGCATGTTGTTGCTGAGTGTCCGTTGTTTAAACAGAGCATCAAACAGGGCTCTAGCTTCGTCCCCTCGTTCTTCTGAAACAGAGCTCCATGGTCAAAGTTTGTCTCTGGATTGGAGTATAAAAGATAGCGATGCGAGGCAAAAATATCTGCAAACCAAAATTGACGGCAGCAGGCTTTATTTAGCTACCGGACAAATGTTGATCTCTCAAAACAATCTAGTGTCTGTCAGAACTAGTACATGGTCGTAATTGGTTATCTTCATTTCTACGATTGTTCTCGAGTTGATGTGCAGGCTAGTAAATCGTTGTTCTAAGAAACACTGACTATTCCAAAGTCAATAACCTATCATTGTACTACAACTATTTACTACTAACCTATCATCGGAGTATTATATGTGCATCAGCTTAGTTGCTACGCTTCGCATCTGAAATATGGTCTTTTATTAACCCGAAATAGCTTTTTATGGGACAGGTAGGATCTTTGTTATGCATGATTTAATTGAATTTGTTATCTGTTAGGCTCAAAGTATACTTCCTAAGATAGATTATCTCACATATTCTGCTGCAGGTCGTTGATTATTACTGGGAAGACAATCGCTACGATAATTAGAAACGCCACTGATCTCTCACCTTGCCAAATTAAGGAATTGATTGCAGCAGCTTGGAGGGAGTGCCCAAGTTGCAAATATCACATTGATAATAGAGATGTAAGTGTCGTTAACTCTTTAATATGATAGCTGATTTAATTTTATGCTCAGTTGTGTAGTAATTTTCCCCATTACAATCTGGTGCATAAATTTCAACACCGATAAAAAAAAGCACTAGTTCCAAAAGAAAGTATCAGTTGCGACACTAATACTCCATGAATTAGTTGCTTGAGTACTTCGTTTATGAACAGTTTGTTTTTAATCGATGAGTTGTTGTTAGACCCTATATGCATGGTAAATTGGTAATGACATCTAGTAAGTAACAATTTCGTTGTATCCGTTTTCACACTTGATATGCTTGTTGAAAACCGTTATGTTCTGAACCACATACATGCTTAATTTGCACCTTATTCTTGATGAACAGACCTGTAGAGAAACCCTTTTTAAGGTTATAAGCAGAGATACCTCACTGCAGAACCACTATTCTGGTTTTTAATCTGGATTTGTTTTCTCTTGTCTCGAGCAAGCATCAATATGTGTGTTGTTTTGTATCAGAAGAACGCCCAGAAGGCGCAAAAGTTTACAAAGCAAAACAAAACAAAAGCCTGTGCTAGCAAACCTATGAAAGCTATCAAAACAGGAAGAAAACGAACAAAAAAACAGGAAAACTTCTATAACTAATGGATATTGTCTTGTTATCCCTCTATTCCTGAATTAATCTCATTCTAGCTTTGTTTCTAGATACATGCCATTCTGCATGGCAAAAACTTCTGATATTGCATTGTACTCCCATTTTTTTCTGTCGTTCTAGTGTCGCTTAATATTAAGAACTAGACTGAGACACAGCATCCCAACAATAATACGAGGCCAAATGAATAGTGGTATCGTAGTCTTTTGATTAGGTTGAACTGTAAAATAAAATACTAAAACGTCATGCCTTCATAGATGGAAGGTGTTAAAACGTCACAATTTCCGGACATCTTTTTGTTTCACTTCATGCCTTGCATTGCAGGTTTCACCACAGTGGCTAGGATTTCCTGCTGGTGTAAAGTTTGCTCCAACTGATCTGGAGTTGCTTTCACATTTAGAAGGAAAAGTTGGCAGGGCAGAGCCCCATCAACAAATAGATGATTTTATTCCAACCATAGAGGAGGAGGAAGGAATATGCTATACACATCCACAAAACCTCCCTGGTACAAGATTCTTGTTTTGCATTTGTTATCAGGATCTTCTGAATTAACTAGTTTGCAGAGTGCAGTCTTTTATTATATATGTCCCTGTAGGTATAAAGATGGATGGGAGCAGTGGTCATTTTTTCCACACAATATCAAATGCATATGTTATTGGCGGGCGCAAGCGTCGCAAGATCAGTAACAAAAACCACACTGATTCTGAGGAAAATATGGGATGGCACAAGACTGGAATATCCTCACGCATTTACGATAATGATGGTGTCATAAAAGGCTGGAAAAAAATACTAGTTCTTTACAAATATGACAAGGGAAAGAGACATAAAACTAACTGGACGATGCATCAATGTCATCTTGGGGTAGAGGAAGATGAGAAGCACGGGGAGTATGTTGTTTCCAGAGTCTTTTATCAGGTGGACTCAAACAAACCTGGGAAATCTCCAATGTATGCTGTCGAAATTGATCCTACAACCCCAAATGCATACCCTCCGCAGCCTCGTCGCCTAAGCGGTAGTCCGCTCGAAACAGAGCAGAATCAGGTTACCATAATCATTGACTTTCGTGTTACTGCACTGCTATCTATCAACTGCCGTTCATGTTACTTACTACATTTTCTGAAACTGTGACAGGATGAGGAAGAGCCTGCCTCATCTGGTGTTCAGCCGAAGGCAGAAGCTGAAGACCACCTCGCATGTGTCGCTGGAACGTCACAGGTCGAGATCGACTACGTGGGGGCTGCGCTGCGCAACAACGACATCCATGAGGAGCCGGTGCCTCTCGACTACGCCGGCATGGACGCGCTCCACGAATTGTCTGGCCTGGATCATATATTCCTCGGAACGCCTCCGGATTTGTTCGGTCTGACCGTAAGTGTACCGGCCGTGTGTTGTGTTCCTGCTTATTTCCCGGTGTGTTTGTCACGGCTAATATCTTCATCGTGTGTTTCTTTCTTGTGTTGGTTCGCAGGATAGCCTCGGCGACTGGCTGGACAGAAATTCAGCATAGCACAGAGAGGAGTGGCACCGGTCGGAAGTAGACGCGCAACGCAGGGAAACTGCCTTTTCTCGTGATGTATACTGGATGTATGTTATACCATTTGTGCATGAGTGATCATCTCCCGAGGAAAATTTTGTATATGATGTTTCCGTCTGCGAATTAGCCTGCCTCGGCTATGCTTCCAGTAGAGTGTATTAGTAGATGAGTCAGATATTCTCGAGGAACATGTCAGACTCGGAGGTCAGACTTCAAGTTGATTTTTTTTCCCATTGAGATGGATTCTAGTTTGTTTAAATGCACATTCTGCTGCACTCCTTGTTGGTATGACATAACTCGTTTCTGGCCAGATTCATTTTGTATCCTAGTTGTTCCCTGCTTTATGTGCTTACTCTGGTTGGCAGCAGCGTCAGGTTCTAGTTTCTTAGGGCCTCTTTGATTTAAATGATTTTTCATAGGAATTCTATAGGGTAGAATTCCTTATATTATTTTATGTTGGTTGTTTGATTCGTAGGATTGAATCCCATAGAAAGTTTTCCCTAGGATTTTCTTGTACGACATTTTAAATAAATTTGGCTACACTAGAAATCCTATAGCATTGGAATGTTTCCTATCCTGCAAATCAGGCCGTGGTAATCAGAAGTCTGGGTGCAGAGACCTCGCCCGGTCTGAATGTCGTCCAGGTTTGGTCTGTTCTTCCGGTCTTCTGAATGCCTTCGCGTTCTGTATCTGTCCGTGCTCCACAAAAAACATCGCGAAACCCCTCTTGATTCGCAGCGACCTCCGACTCCATGGCGCCGCCCACCTCCCCCGCCGCCATCGCCATGGCCGCCCGCGCCGCTCCCACGCCTGCCGCGGCGCTCGCGCTCTTCAAGTCGGCGCTGTCCGCCGACCTCACGCTCTCCCCGCTCGCCGTGCTCCCGCACCTGACCGCCGCCACCCCCTCGCTGCCCCACCTGCTCCTCACCGCCACCATCGCCGGGCGCCCACACACCACCTCGCTCAGCCTCTACTCGCGGCTCAAGACCCTCTCTTTCCCCATCCCCATCGCCACGCTCCACCCGCTCCTCTCCTCCCTCCCCTCCAAATCCGCCTTCGCCCTTTTCGCCGACATCTTCCGCCTCCGCCTCTCGCTCTGCACCACCACCTTCAACATCATGCTGCGCCACCTCTGCTCCGATGCCAAGCCCGTCCAAGCGCTTCAGCTCCTCCGGCAGATGCCCCGCCCCAACGCCGTCACCTACAACACCGTCATCGCCGGCTTCTGCGCCCGCGGCCGCGTCCAGGCGGGGCTGGAGGTCATGCGGGAGATGCGGGAACGCGGCGGCATCGCCCCTGACAAGTACACCTATGCCACGGTGATCTCTGGGTGGTGCAAGGTCGGCAAGCTCGAGGAAGCAGCCAAGGTGTTCGACGAAATGCTGGTAGCAGGAGAAGTCGAGCCAACTGCCGTGATGTACAACACATTGATTGGAGGGTACTGTGAACGAGGAAATCTGGAGGCCGCTCTGCGGTACCGAGATGAAATGGTAGAGAGGGGGGTTTCCATGACAGTCCCGACGTACAACCTGTTCGTGCACGCGTTGTTCATGGAAGGGCGTGCTATGGATGCGTATGCATTGGTTGAGGAGATGCGCGGAACGGGGCTTGCACCCGATGTGTTCACCTACAATATATTGATCAACGGGTACTGCAAAGAGGGAAAGGAGAAGAAAGCGCTCAAGATGTTTGAAGATATGGTTGCGAAAGGGATCCGTGCAACGGTGGTGACCTATACGTCATTGATATATGCCTTGTCCAGGAAGGGGATGGTTCAGGAGACAGACAAGCTGTTTGATGAGGCTGTGAGAAAAGGCATCAGGCCTGATCTCGTCATGTACAATGCCTTGATCAATAGCCACTGCACTGGTGGAGATATGGATCGGGCATTTGAGATATTGGGAGAAATGGAGAAGAGGAGGATCACACCGGATGATGTGACATACAATACTCTTATGAGGGGGCTGTGCTTGCTTGGGCGTCTTGATGAAGCACGTGGCCTCATTGAGAAGATGACAAAGAGCGGTATCAAGCCAGACCTTGTCAGTTACAACACGCTGATCAGTGGCTACAGCATGAAGGGTGACATCAAGGATGCTGTGAAGGTTCGGGATGAGATGATAAATAAGGGGTTCAACCCAACCATTTTGACATATAATGCAATGATACAGGGGCTCTGCAAGAATGGCCAGGGAGACGAGGCCGAGGAGCTGGTTAAAGAAATGGTGGGCAATGGCATCACCCCTGATGACAGCACGTATATTTCACTGATTGAGGGACTTACCACTGAGGACGAGCGACTGGCTGCAGGAGATGCCGTGAAAGCATGAGCTTTTCTGGAAGCAGAAATGCATGTACTGTACAGACCAGACCATTTCAAAATGCGCATAACAGTTGCTTTTTCAGCCCGCACTGGCATGCAATACGTCTAGGAGTTCGAAATGATATTTTGAAGCTGACTGGCGTGGGCTGTTGGCAATGTGGATCAGCTAACTCCTTGGTCAAGTTATAGCCTTGCTAACGGTCAAATGTTTTTCTCAACTATAAACTCAGGGGTGATGCAATATGTGAAGACATTATTTATTTTCAATGATGGAAAGTAGTGTGGTTGAGGTTTTTATTTCTGCAAGATTACCAAGTAGTTCAAATAAGGGGGGACTCGATGTGGCAACCTGGTTATATGAGGACTTTTGTTTGGAGGCTACACTACTCTTGTGCTTGATAGAACTAGGGATGTTATCTGTAAGGATAAGTAAATACCCTAATACAGTAATATGTCATGCTATGCATGTGCAGATCTACACTAATGAATTTTAGAGAATTTTTTACTACTGAATTGATGCTGAGGTTGTTATTCATATATGAGTATGAGATTTATTCAGAAGATAGTGGTGGTTTAAGAGAGGTGGACTAATGGTGAAGTAGTAGTGACAACAACTCCATCTAGATCACCTTTCATTCATAAGTGGTCGAAACTGAGATGACTATGCTGTGGACTAGTCCTGTTTCATTTGGGCAGAGTTTAGACGGTCCAGTTGTAACTAACAGTTAAGGACAGGCCAAGTGACAGATTCATCCTGATTTTGGATCACCCAGGTTCGGGTCCATAAGCAGTGACAGTGGGCCTTCGAAGACTCAATTTTACTACGGCTCAACAAGGTATCACTCTAAACTCTAAAGCCTTATGTTGAGATCAGCAGCATCGCAATAGTTGCTGCACTTCATTTGCGAGACATCACTATACTATAAACACGGGTGTATGAATTTTTTCGCCAAAAATCATGATAGAGGGCGGCCGCCTTACCATGTCTACTGGTGCTCCGCCCGGTTTGTACTTGTTCTTGTTCTGCGGGTTGGAATATGTATACCGCATCATTACTTTCATCGGTCCTGCAGAAATTCCACATCGATCGATCATAGGTATAGTCGCCGCGACAGAGACATGCACTCGGCCGGCACTCGCAGCGCTGCACGGCCCTATAAATTGCGTTCATTTGTTCTACTCCGAGTGGAGTATATCATTACAAACTCGCAGGACAGAGTTTCAGATGGACAAGGACAACAAGACGAAGCTAGATGAAGCCGCAGCGGTTCCAGATCTGGAGCGGCAACCACTGCTACCGACGCCGGCGCTACCTGATACCACTGCAGACCACAAGTTAACCGTCTGCGCACCTGGGTGCGAGATGGCACCCCATGTTGTTGCTTCCCCTGGCACCTCCCCGCCACCGTCCGGACTCTGGCGCTGGTCACGGCGACGGCGGGGCTGAGCTTCGCCGTCGACCTGGCAGAGCGCCGGGAGTACGCGACCCTCGTGGGCTTCGCGGCGTCGTTCATGATATTCTGCGCCTCCTCGTCGCTCTTCGCTTGGTGCCAAGGCCGCGGTCAGCCGGAGCCGCCGCCCGCGCGTGGCCGGGGACGGCGGCAGCGCGGGTGCTGTTCTGGTCGTTTGTCATGGCATTTGTCGTCAGCATGACCTGCTGGGTGGCCGATAGGCCGAGGGTGCCTAGGGCCGCCGGAGCCGCCCTGTCCGTGCTGGGGGTCGTCGTCTGCTGGCTCTGCATGGCGGAGATTGCGCCGTTGTTCGCTCGCGTAACGGCGCAGATAGCCTGGGGGAGCTGTGTTCGGGAAAAGAGAAGTGAACCAAGAGTGGCAACGACGAGCTCTCAGAGCCCCAGAAACGTACACGTGCTAACTGATGTCAAATAAGCGTTACTATGACACGCACCACGTCTCTTGATCAGACGGGAAATAATGGGGCTGATTGGTTGATGCCACAATTTGGCTTGCGAATGTTTGAGTACATCGGATCTACGTCCTATAACGTACTTTTTTTAAAATCATAAATGTATTTGGTGGTGTTAATCTTTTTCTATTGCTTAGTCAGACTTATAAAGTTTGACTAGCCAAATGCCCGTGCTTTGCTACGGGTAATAATTTATCCGTCACACCTATGAGCCTCGTTGTGGCGCCCACATGTATGTGTTTTCTGTGGCCGGGTAAAGAGGCATCTAAATTATGATGTGATTATGGTAGGATAAAGGAAAACATGTAAACTATGGTGATCGAATGCTAGTGTAAAAAAATGAATAAAACTTACGATGATCGATTGAATAATTACTTGCCTAGTTGATTGAATCGGTGGAGTGTAACTGAACGAAACCTAAGGTATAGAAAATTGGCACTAAACAAATTTACACCTAAATACACAGATAACAAATTGATCTCCTAAAAAATTGCACAAAACAAATCGTCGGTGCAACACGCCTTGTACTATAGTATAGAATATTTAGTATAGATTTGTGGTATGTCAAAAGATCAAACTAGAGTTTTTTAAATACTCTAACCTACAGTGCAGCTTGCAAAGAGCTTCCAAGAGAAATTTCTTCGGGTGTGTATTGTAAATACTTGACAAATTGGTTGTGTAAACACTGTACTTAGGTCAAGTCATGAATATGCTCGTGCAAGTTGTAAATGACAACTATTCATGGTATTAAATAAATGGCTTGAGATTATCAACATCGTTACTCTTTTTCACATAATTGTTCATGTGTTTCACGGCATTGGCAATTGGCCAATTCGAATTTTTCCTGTCTATAAATGAATATTTCTTTTCTCTGATATTTATGCCCAAATACTACCATAGCTCAGTTAAATCAGTAACTTGGAATACGGAAGCACATAAGAATTATCCAAATTCTGCAAGATCTGGTTACACAATGCCTAGTCCTGAGATACACATGCTTTACACATCAGTCTGTAGCACACAGTCATGCGATGGTGTTAGGAACATCCTAGTCCTGGCTAAAATGTCCAAATTGTGCAGAAGCTTCAGGCATCATATAGATTCATAGGAAGAACACCCAATGTGATAGGCCTGACCTGAACCAACGTTTGATGTTTGGTGATGGGGGCGTTGGACCAAGGGTAGACTGCAAGTAAAATAATGTAATGTTACTTATCTGTAGAACGGAAATTTTGATGATAATATGATGCAACCAAATTCCAAAATCAATTCCAGAAATTGACAGAGAATTTCTGGCAATCTTGTAGGCTATATTCCACAAACAGATTGCATGATTTTATCTAATCTGAGATACATGCTCAAAGTTCTTAACTCAATTTCTCAGGTACAAAATCACACATTATCTTCCCTACCATATCCCAATCCTTTATGTCTGCACTTCAGATCAGTTCCTCAAACATCCAACCGAGAACTTCCAAGAACGAGACACGCAAGGCCACCAATGCAGACTTGCAGGGTAATAAAAAAATGAAGAAACACACCTCTCCTCCTGTACCTCGCCTGCTCAACTGTGAGCTCAAATGAGGCAGGCGACGGAAGTCACGGAACCAGCTAGTAGCAGCACTAAATTAGTAGCTCCAGGACATGGTGACCAAAGTGATGTACTGCTTCATTTGATTTGAGTGCTGCAACAACAAAACTTCAAATATTCTGAGGAGCTAAGTTTGTAATGTCTGCAACAAGATGAAAGTAGTTCAGAGTATAACGCATAGACAGATACATCTGCTTTCCCACCCTGTGCAACACACGACAAGAGTCTTCACCACATCCTTCTTGACATCTAAAGCAAGTTCGGCCGGAAAGGCATCTCTTGTAGCATCAGAATGTCATCTCTTGCAAGATTTATTTCCCGAAAGAAAATTTAAGTAACACTTATGTAAGAAATAACTTCACCTGCAAGAAGAAATACCAATACGGCATCATGATAAAAAACAGCAATAAATCGCGAAATAAGAAGGAAGATCAAGCGGGGAGGTTGGCTCCGGGCCTCCATGCCAAGATCTCAGGCACCTATGCCCAGACCCATACAACAGTATCGATCCCATGAAATAAATCGACCGAGATTAAACAGAATACCAAGGAATACTTAGCAAACAGGAAATAGCTTATAGGATTGACAATGAGCTGCTTACTGGGCAATTCTCTCGTGCACCTAACACGGTAACACCTATCGCAGACATTGAAAGAACCCGTGGAACTGTTGCACCTTCACCAGCAAGGAACGATGTCTCAAGGGACAGATGATAAGCAGCAAATACTGCAAGTTATATTACACGTTTAATCTTCTTTAATTCTTCCAGAGAAGTTCCTCTCAACAGAATTAGGTTCTGAAATATTCTAGTATGAATTAAGTATAAGTATTTATTAAGAAAGCACTATCACCATTAGAAAGCGTTGATTCCTAGAACTTTACCTTGGGGATGAGGGAGGTGAGGCGTAAGTATGTGTTGCTGGAGGCGGGGAGGGCGAAGGCGAGGAAGGCTACGACGTCTCCGGTGGCGTGGCAGCGGTGTAGGCAGATGTTGAGGCGGACGGCAGGGGAGATCCGGCGGTCCTCCTTGGATGGTTGATACGTCTCAAACGTATCTATAATTTCTGATGTTCCATGTTGATATTATACCAATTGTTACATGTTTTATATACACTTCATAGCATTTTTATTCATTTTCTGGGACTAACCTATTAACAAGATGCCACAGTGCCAGTTCCTGTTTTCTGCTGTTTTTGTATTCCAGAAAAGCTAGTCTGGAAATATTCTCGGAATTGGACGAAACTTGGACAGAACCTCCTATTTTTCAACACGAAGACGAAGTCCAGAGGAGACACGGAGGGGAGCCACGTGGCGCCCACACCATGGGGCCGCGCGGGCCCCCTGCCGCGCCGTGGGGTGGTGTGGGGCCCTCGTGGCTCCGCAGCCGCCGCCCTTTCGCCTATTTATTTCTCCCGACGCGAAAACCCTAGATACCCGAGCCATTATCCACGAAAAGTTTCAGAGACGCCGCCGCCATCAACCCTAGCTTGGGAGGCTTCAGAAGCTCTTCCTGGCACCCTGCCGGAGAGGGAATCATCACCGGAGGGATCTACATCACCATGCCTGCCTCCGGAGTGATGCGTGAGTAGTTCATTCTTGGACAACGGGTCCATAGCAGTAGCTAGATGGTTGTCTCTCCACTTTATGCTATCATGTTTAGATCTTGTGAGCTGCCTATCATGATCAAGATCATCTTATTGTAATGCTACATGTTGTGTTTGCTGGGATCCGATGAATATTGAATACTATGTCAAGTTGATTATCAATCTATCTTATATGTTATTTATGATCTTGCATGCTTTCCGTTACTAGTAGATGCTTTGGCCAAGTAGATGCTTGTAACTCAAGAGTGAGTATTTATGCTAGATAGTGGGTTCATGCCTCCGGTAATCTGGGAGAGTGACAATAACTTCTAAGATTGTGGATGTGCTGTTGCCACTAGGGATAAAATAACCGATGCTTAGCTTAAGGGTACGCCGTTAGGTCTAATGCATTTGTTTACTTTACGCACATTACTTAATGCAATTATCCGTTGCTTGCAACTTAATACCAACGGGGAACTCGGTATGACAACCTGGCGGTGGATTATTAGTCATAGACTTTGTTGGATAACGGTCTATGTATTTTGTCGTAATGCCCACATGAATATCATAGTAATCATCATGTCATATATATGCATTGTTATGCGCTCAATATTTTGTCAATTGCCCAGCTGTAATTTGTTCACCCAGCATGTTAGTTATCTGTTATGGAGAGACACCACTAGTGAACTGTGGACCCCGGTCCATTCTTTTACACTGATAATACAACCAACTGCAAACACTGTTCCTTTTCATTCTCTGCAATTTACTACTGTTTTCCACACCATATGTTTAATCCTTTGTTTTCAGCAAGCCGGTGAGATTGACAACCTCACTGTTTCGTTGGGGCAAAGTAGTTTGATTGTGTTGTGTGCAGATTCCACGTTGGCGCCATATTCCGCCACCAACAACCTTCCGAAGCGATTTCTTGCTCCTACTGGTTCGATTAAACCTTGGTTTCATACTGAGGGAAAACTGCTTCTATACTGCATCATACCTTCCTCTTGGGGTCTCCAGCGAGCGTGTGATCCACGCAATCAAGCATATTTTCTGGCGCCGTTGCCGGGGAGCAAAGCACTTCGGTTCAGCAATCTCCTTGCCTTCCTTCCACACGCCATATTTTCTGACGCCATATTGGGAAGCAAGAGGATTTCTGCAAGGGGAGTTTCACGCTTCCAATCTCTTTACTTTGTTATTGTCTTGCTTAGTTTATTTTTATTTAGTCTTGTTTGCTTTATTTATCAAAAACACAAAAAAATTAGTTTCTTGCATCTAGTTTATTTCGGTTTGTTATTATGTCTAGTTGTTTATTTGCTATCAATGGCTTATCTCTATGAAATTAGATCTTGTTGGCAAGGTGGGTCCACGGAGGATGAACGAAGATATTATAGGAATTACCGCTTGTCACAAAAAGGGATGTACTTATGGAAAATCTTAAATCAACTAGAGGAATATGCTAGAAATTTATGCTTTATATTTGGCAAATCTTTTTGCTTTAATGAATCTGATTGTTATAGGAAGTCTAAACATTTTTCTTTCCAATGTGCTTGTAATGATAATGAAACCTTAGCTTCTTATGTTAAAGGTTACTATAATGGGTATGAGGTGGAAAGAATTGAAGAATTTATTGTTTTTAAGGGTGCCCTTGAAATTAGTTCTTATCTTGAGCATAAAATTGATGCCCCTTATAAATCTGAAAGTTTTGGCATACTTAAATATTGTTATGATACCTACAAGGATAATAATTCTTATATTACTGAACATCTTAAGAGGATGTTTCCTCCAAAAGATGAAACTTATGCCTTGCAGGAACCTGTGGAAGAAGAAATTGCTGAAGCTGAAAGCTCATTGGATGAAAAAGAGGAGAGAGTGATGAACAAAAGGAGGATCTACCTTCTAATGATAGTAACTCTTTAACTCTTACATTATATGATTCCCTCCATGCCTACCTAAGGAGGAGAATGCTATATTGTTGAATGTCATGATTCTATTGAAATATCTCCTTTTGATAAATTTGAAGTAACAACTCCTTGACTCAAGAAAAGGAAATTGCAGAAAGTAAAAATGTGCTCCCTAATGTTATATATGATAATGCTCTTGATGATGGTCCTATATTGCCTAATGATATTTATTATACTACTATTGTCAAAAGTGGGTTTAATGACCCCACTGTTTTTGAGCTTAATAAAAATTATGTGTTTGTAGATCATGAAAAGCATGCTTTATGTGATAGTTATATTGTTGAGTTTGTTCATGATGCTACTGAAAGTTATTATGAGAGAGGAAAATATGGTTGTAAAAGTTTTCAAGTCACTAAAACACCTCTCTTTATGTTGAAAGTTTTGAAGTTATATTTGTTTCATCTTTCTATGCTAGTTGCTTTATGCTTCAATAATTTATTTTGTTACAAGATTCCTTTGCATAGAAAGTGGGTTAGACTTAAATGTGTTTGATATTTGCCTCTTGATGCTCTCTTTTGTTTTTCAACTCTTATTCTTATGAGAGCATCATTAAAATCTTCAAGCCTAGCTAAAAGGCATTAAAGAAAGCGCTTTTGGGAGGCAACCCATTATCTTTTGTTTTCAGTTTTTGTCAAGGAGTTGTTTACTTCTGTAACAATTCCTTTGTATCTTTATTTTATCGCATTGTTGTGCCAAGTATTGCCTCTAATAGGAAGATGATGCTAGATTTGGATTTCTGCGCAGGAACAGATTTCTGCTGTTCACCGTTTTAATTCTGTAAAATCACAGAAAAATTATTTAAATCTGAAATTTTTTGTGCGTGATCCTCAGATATGTACGCATCTTTCGTTAGTTTAAAGTTTTTCGATCTGAGCAACGTAAGTGCCTCGAAAAAATTCGTCTTTGCGGACTGTTCTGTTTAGACAGATTCTGTCTTTTATTTTTCGCATTCTCTCTTTTACTAGTGTTGAGTGGAATTCTTTTTTAGGGTGAAGAGCTTCACATAACATCAGTGGCAGTAGCTAATGTTAAAAGTAACGGTCATGTTTGTGTCCTTATAGAACATGTGAGTTTTTGATTGTGCACTAACCCTCTAATGAGAATTACTTTGAGTTTGGTGTGGCGGAAGTTTTCAAGGGTCAAGAGAGAAGGATGATATAATGTGATCAAGAAGAGTGAAGAGCTTAAGCTTGGGGATGCTCCCATGGATCACCCCAGCATATTTCAAGAAGACTCAAGCGTCTAAGCTTGGGGATGCCCAAGGCATCCCCTTCTTCATCAGCAACTTATCAGGTCATCTCTAGTGAAACTATATTTTAATTCTTTCACATCATATGTGCTTTACTTGGAGCGTCTGTGTGCTTTTATTTTCAGTATTTTATTTTTCTTATGGTCAACTTGATTGGACCCCAGCATTCTTGATTGGGAGAGAGACACGCTCCGCTTTTTCATATGAATACTCCTATTCTTCACTTATACTTGTTGAGTATTCTTGTCTAGCTATTGCTATGCTTTTAGCTCCTGTTTTTCATGCATCTCTTATTCAGAGCTGTTAGTTCTTTTAAAGAAAGTACTCTCTTGCTTCACTTATAATTGTTTGGAGAGTTTATGTTGAAATAAATTGATTGGTGTTTGGTTGGAACAGAAAATGTTGCATGTGGTAGATGGTATAATGGAAAAAGCTTACATATTCTTGTAGATCATTGGATAATTTGATACTTGTCAATTGTTTTGAGTTATCAAGTAGTTCATGTTTAAGCTTTTGTATCATGTAGTTAAAACCTATTAATGAAGAACTACCGTAAAGCTCGTTGAAATTTGGTTTGCATGATTGGTATCTCTAAGGTCTAGATATTTTCTAGTAAAAGGGTTTGGTTAACAAGGAAGACAGTGTAGAGTCTTATAATGCTTGCAATATGTTTTCATATAAGCCTTGCTGTGTCGGTTGATATCCTGTGTTTGCTTCAAATAACCTTGCTAGCCTAAACTCTGTACTGAGAGGGAATGCTTCTCGTGCATCCAAAACCTTGAGCCAAAATCCATGCCATCTGTGTCCACCATAACTACCTATATGTGGTATTTCTTGCCATTCCAAGTAAATTTTTCATGTGCTACCTTTAAACTATTCAAACTTTATTACTCCTATTTTGTGTCAATGTTTACCAAGCTCATGAGGACGGGGTGGATGTCTTTATGTCAACTGTCAAACAGACTTTACCACCGGACTAGCGGCATATACATCCGCTTATCCATTAATTTTGCAAAAAGAGCTGGCAAATGGGGTGCCCAGTCCCAATTAATTACAACTTTAACCGCTTAATTCTCTTCACATTTTTGCCCTGATTTATCAGTCAAGCAATGACAAACAGTGAAATATCTGCATGTGTAAACAAAAGAGAAAGAGGGATGATCTGCCTTGCTGGTAGAAATAACGTCCTTCATGGGAGCCGCTCTTAAAAGTCTGGTTGGCAGGGGTCATATTGTACTTTCCATTTTCTGATTCGTTGACAATTAACAAACACCTCTCAAAACTTATTTTTACTCTCTATATGATTTCAAAAACTTAAAAAGCTCTAGCACATGATTTAATCCCTGCTTCCCTCTGCGAAGGGCCTTTCTTTTACTTTTATGTTGAGTCAGTTTACCTACTTCTTTCTATCTTAGAAGCAAACACTAGTGTCAACTTTGGTGCAACAATTTTTATATGCTCTATATTGCACTTATTATATGCTTTGTGTTGACAAATATCCATGAGATATATATGTTGAAAGTTGAAAGCAATTGCTGAAACTTAAATCTTCCTTTGTGTTGGTTAAATACCTTTTAGAATCTATTGCTTTATGAGTTAACTCTTATGCAAAACTCTTTGATGCTTGTCTCGAAAGTACTATTCATGAAAAGTTTTTGCTTATATGATTCAGTTGTTTGCTCATTATCTACTTGCTAGCAAACTATAGACCATTGACCTGGATCACTTCATTCATAACATGTGCTTTACATATTATTTGATCAAGATTATGATTGTAGCATGTCACCTCAGAAATTTTTTTTTTTATCGTTTTACCTACTCGAGGACGAGTAGAACTAAGCTTGGGGATGCTTGATACGTCTCAAACGTATCTATAATTTCTGATGTTCCATGTTGATATTATACCAATTGTTACATGTTTTATATACACTTCATAGCATTTTTATGCATTTTCTGGGACTAACCTATTAACAAGATGCCACAGTGCCAGTTCCTGTTTTCTGCTGTTTTTGTATTCCAGAAAAGCTAGTCTGGAAATATTCTCGGAATTGGACGAAACTTGGACAGAACCTCCTATTTTTCCAACACGAAGACGGAGTCCAGAGGAGACACGGAGGGGAGCCACGTGGCGCCCACACCATGGGGCCGCGGGCCCCCCTGCCGCGCCGTGGGGTGGTGTGGGGCCCTCGTGGCTCCGCAGCCGCCGCCCTTTCGCCTATTTATTCCTCCCGACGCGAAAACCCTAAATACCCGAGCCATTATCCACGAAAAGTTCCAGAGACGCCGCCGCCGTCAACCCTAGCTCGGGAGGGTTCAGAAGCTCTTCCCGGCACCCTGCCGGAGAGGGGAATCATCACCGGAGGGCTCTACATCACCATGCCTGCCTCCGGAGTGATGCGTGAGTAGTTCATCCTTGGACTACGGGTCCATGGCAGTAGCTAGATGGTTGTCTCTCCACTTTATGCTATCATGTTTAGATCTTGTGAGCTGCCTATCATGATCAAGATCATCTTATTGTAATGCTACATGTTGTGTTTGCTGGGATCCGATGAATATTGAATACTATGTCAAGTTGATTATCAATCTATCTTATATGTTATTTATGATCTTGCATGCTTTCCGTTACTAGTAGATGCTTTGGCCAAGTAGATGCTTGTAACTCCAAGAGTGAGTATTTATGCTAGATAGTGGGTTCATGCCTCCGGTAATCTGGGAGAGTGACAATAACTTCTAAGATTGTGGATGTGCTGTTGCCACTAGGGATAAAATAACCGATGCTTAGCTTAAGGGTACGCCGTTAGGTCTAATGCATTTGTTTACTTTACGCACATTACTTAATGCAATTATCCGTTGCTTGCAACTTAATACCAACGGGGAACTCGGTATGACAACCTGGCGGTGGATTATTAGTCATAGACTGTTGGATAACGGTCTATGTATTTTGTCGTAATGCCCACATGAATATCATAGTAATCATCATGTCATATATATGCATTGTCATGCGCTCAATATTTTGTCAATTGCCCAGCTGTAATTTGTTCACCCAGCATGTTAGTTATCTTTATGGAGAGACACCACTAGTGAACTGTGGACCCCGGTCCATTCTTTTACACTGATAATACAACCAACTGCAAACACTGTTCCTTTTCATTCTCTGCAATTTACTACTGTTTTCCACACCATACGTTTAATCCTTTGTTTTCAGCAAGCCGGTGAGATTGACAACCTCACTGTTTCGTTGGGGCAAAGTAGTTTGATTGTGTTGTGTGCAGATTCCACGTTGCGCCGGATTCCCTGGTGCTGCGCTGTGCCATATTCCGCCACCAACAACCTTCCGAAGCGATTTCTTGCTCCTACTGGTTCGATTAAACATTGATTTCATACTGAGAGAAAACTGCTTCTATACTGCATCATACCTTCGTCTTGGGGTCTCCCAGCGAGCGTGTGATCCACGCAATCAATGGTGACGCCGCCTTGATCACGGAGGCGATCTCCTTCACATTTAGGGTACGAGCAAATCAAGATAAATCTGAGAGATTTTACAGTGTATGGAGGAAAGAGCTACGGTGTAGGATTTTAGGGAGGTGATTGAGGGTCGAAGGGGCCGGCGCCGCCGCTGCGGTGGGCTCGCTCAAGGAGTCAACGTCATGTCTCTCGTTAATTACTGCTGATTGACCGTTGCTGATCGTTAACAGATGGCGAGACATAAGGAAATAAACCAGGAAAACCGTGGAACAATCAATGTGAAAAAAAATCAGTACGGCGGGACTCGGGAGTTGGACGAATGAAAGAGTGGAGGTGGGCAGAATGTGGAACCAATGTTTTCTTTTAGATAGGAGAGATTTGACCACAATTTATATGCCACGTATCCGGCACACAGATTCACTGTTTTCTTCGCCTCTTTATCACGCTAACCAAACCCATTATCTCGCTAACCAAATCCAGTCTCTCTGCTCTGCCTCATTTCTAATGAGAGACGAGTGTGAAACAGATACCGTTGTTGCATAAGTTGAGTCGCCCAACAAGTTTCTTGGCTAATTGGATCTTTTTTAGAGATTAATTGAATCTTTTTTAATAAAGAAAATACATTAACCTAAAAAAGACACCAATTACACCTAAACTCTGCAACAACATAAAGTATAGAAAAATCGAGACATCAATAATGCACACAACCAAAAAGAAAGAAAAAAAGGAAACGGAAAACAAGCCACCTGCCATGGGAAGCAAACACCACCATTAACATCCACACTACAAAAGAATCTCTCTAAGAGCAACGCCTTCAAGAAGGATACAGTGCGTATGCGCCGTCATCGCTCGATCTAAACACCAAAGTTACACCATGTGTTTTCATCCCGGAGAAAGTCCAATAGAAGTCCACACAATGTTTTCAACAAGATAGCCAACAATTTTTAGGTACAACCAATGATAGGCGGAGTTTATTGCCTTATTTTCATATTTGAATGCTTACTCAAATATGAAATATGTAGCATTCGATAAACCCTTCCATCAAAATTTTGGGAATTGCCTATAGCATCTAACCAATGAAACTTGAGTCATGCGGTGATACAACACCTCTTGGCATATTTCATTGTTTACTTTTGGTTTGAAGTTATTATATATTATTCTTATTAGAATAGTACATGTGTGTTAACACAGACAACTTACATGTAAGGATTTCGAGGTGCACGAACCGGGGAGACGTGGGGATTCAGGTGCGTGCTCGTTTGACGGTTTGACCCAACTCGACTGGAGGGGTTGGAGCACGAGTTAATTCACAAAACTTGAGGTGTGGAAATGCAAAAGAGAAATATTCTCTTGGACCGCGAGTTAATTTCCTAATTCCTGACGGGCAAACTGGTGTGATCGTACGATTTTGATGTACCATCAAAGCCTATCTATACTTAATAGTAAACTTGCATAGTGTCCATGAGTCGTCACCGGATCGTAATCAATACGGTGGAAGCTACACATCTTGTATTAATATCATTATATTTTATTTTAAACTAAATATTGTGCAATAGCACAAAATATAAGGTAAAACATACTAGCACACGATTTCATCATGGATGAATAAATATAGAATAAAACCCTTTATCTAAAATATCATTGAGCTAAAACAAATGAATCGGAAATTCCAATGTATGCTAGTGTCTGAACTTATTTCAAGCCAAATCAAGCATTGCTTCCGGAAACGTATCTTCTATATCTAAATAGCAATGACCCACTACAAGGATTTCTCTCAACATGTAAGGTGTCCACCTCATCAAGCATCACTAAGCAATCCTAGCATGCCACCTAAGTAAATCTGCCACATCATCCTTCATATGTCACCAAAGAAATTTTATGTTTTTATTTCGAGCAGTTACCTATCTCCCGATCTGCATTAAATTTGATAGCCCTTCCCATTCCACTCCAACAATTTTTTTTTTTTTTTGAAACGGGAGCAAAAGATTTGCCCCATATATTTATTAAGAAGAAGAGAATTGCCCAGTTAATGTACGGAAAACCGGACGAAAACCGTTACACATAGCACAAACCCAGAAAACACAACAACCACATAGGCAACCGACAAACTACCCCCAACACACAACAACCACAGCTTCTGGCACTCGAACAACACAAAGGAACACCCGATGGAAGCACCTCAACCAAAGCCCATACATCTGTCATCATCACTCTTCTTGTTATCTTTGCACTTAACCGACTTCTTGTTATCTTTGCACTTAACCGACTTCTCCTTTCGGATGCCGGTCCGAGTGCAAACACCCACCTTCTTATTTTTGGCCTTGGTTGTCGTTCCCGTTAGGAGACAAGCAAGCGCCCTGCCACATCCAGGATTAGCAGCCTCCAAGCTGCTAAGCACATCACAAAGCTCTTTTGCAAAAAGAGCATCGGCGTTAAGTGTCGACGCGGGTGGAATGGAAGCCGAAACCACATCTGATCGCTCAGGCGAATTCAAGGTTGACGGCGAGTCCACCTTCGTATGCTCCACTGACAGAGACAGAGGCAAAACAGAGCTCACACAAATCTCTCGAAGCTCAGGCATGACCTGCAACACAGGAGGCACGATCGTAGCGATACTGTCACCCTCGTCGGTAGGGGGAACAATGGGAGAAGCAATCACCGAGGACGAACAACCACCAACACGAGGAGAGAGACAACCATATAGCTCGGCTCCGTTATCCACGGAGCCATCCCCAACCTCACCAGGTGGACGCAGTGTAGGAGTTGTCATCAACATAACCGGCAAAAGAGAGAGCCTAGCCAGAGCAGTCTCCGCCCGCTCCAAAACGCTACCAACCCGCGTCAGATAGCCTTCGAGCCGCTCGACCTGAGCAGCCAGAGTGGCCCGCAACACCACCTCAGATGGAGGTACCGAACCGGCAGGAGTAGAAATGACCGATGCCCATGACCCATAAGGAGGCGACTTGGGGAACACGTGTCCTATTGGAATATCACATGAAGATGGAGCTTGACGATGCTTGACCGTTGAGCCCACTGCCGGCTCAACAAGGCATGCTAACGAGCTGAGTGGACGCCAAGGATTGCGGCAATCGCGGGCACGATGTCCATTCTCCAAACAACGGTAGCACCGAAAGGGATCTCTGCAGCGAGCTGCCCGGTGCCCAGGAGCAAGGCATCTGCAACACCTACCACTGAGCCAAGCTGGGATTGGGCGAGGAGGCCACACTGTGGCTGGTGACGTTGTATGGCGCAGACCACGCCGGGGCGGCACCTCTTGCCATCCATCGCTTGCCTCCAACTCGGACGTCGCTGTGGGCTGAGCACGTTGGGTGGACAGGGATGAACTTTTGGAACCCGGCGGCGTCCGCGGGGCCACCTCTTCCTCACTGTCATCATCGTCGTCACCCTCGACAAGGGAGACCCACAATTCAGGCAATCCCTGTGTAGCAATCAGCGGCAGCTGCAAAGGTCTCCCATCTTCTGAGGTCGTGGATGCACATGCACGGTCTGACGCTGGAGGAGGCGGGGTGGCGGCCGGAGCATGATGGAGATTAGTCGTCATGGAGAGCCTGCATCTGGCCGCTGTGGTGGCGGAGGAGGCCGGACTCGTGGCCACGGGCGTCGACATCAGGTCGGAGGAGGCTGCAGCGAGAGGAGACACGGCAGCGGGCGGCGGGGCCGGAACGGCGGTCTTCGTGGCCATGTGCGTCGATGTCAGGCCGAAGGAGGCTCCGGCGAGAAGAGACGCGGCGGCGAGTGGCGGGGCCTGTACGGCGGTCTTCGTGGCCACTGGCGTCGACATCAGGTCGGAGGAGGCGCCGACGAGAGGAGCCGCGGCGGCGGGCGACAGGGCCGGAACGGAAGTCTTCATGGCCGCGGGCGAGCGCTGCACAAATTTCTTGCCCCGAATCGAAGGGACGGTTCTGCGGGAGGCTAGAACAGCTGCAGCAAGCACAGCGGCGGCGGACGGCGAGGCCATGGAGGCCCCGTCGCAGCAAAGGGGAGGGCGGGAGCCGGGAGCTCCCTGAGCGCCCGCGGGACAGCAGGCCCAAACTCTACATACCCGGCGGATGGGCAGAAAGAGGGCGTCGTGAGGCTGCCGGGTCTGCTCGCAAACCTTGGAGACACCGGCGGAGGAGGGAGATCAGGCTGGCGGCGCTGGGTGCGTGGCCATGGTCGCAGTCGCGAGAGCTCTCCTGGAGATCAAGTGTTATCCCACTCCAACAATGGTATCCTTCTACCTTCCCACTTCACTCTTCACGTCAGCTCCGTGCCTCTTTGTCTACTTTCCGCAGCCTCTTCTCCACTTAATTTCTAGGCTCATATGTAATCTTCTCTTCCCATTGTATGTCATCCAAACCAGGGAGTGCTAGAAGGAAAAAAGAAGCACCTTGTGAGGGATTCTGTGGAGAAGTTTCATGGCTGAACTTGTGGAGGAGATGGCCCCACGTCCATAGCAACGGCAGTGGACGGTGTTCAGGAGGAGAAGTCCGGTGTCTTTGCCGGCATCTGCTGTCCCTCCCCCCTACTTCGCTGTGCGGATCAATCTCAAGAGGTATTCTGTGGTGTTTTCTGCTGCTGCAAGCACCTCTCCCTCTCACACAAACCCAGTCTATGTAGTACTTTCTTTAGTGATTCCATTGCATTGTCCAAAAACTGCAGCGCAACTATTTTTCACATCTGCTTTTCGTGTTCGAGGACATAACAAAGGTCTATGAACGTTTCAATTGGTGTTCCATACGTATCCGAAGAAATCGATGTACCATTTCTAAGTAGAAAGACACCGGTGAGCAAACATTTTGTAACTTTCCTATATGATTTTTTTTAGGAAGACTTTCCCATATGATTTAAAAATCGGCATATTTCTTATTAAACTTTGTTGTTAAAATCATATATGACCGTTTCTTATTTTCCATTTCACTGGATTTCGATGGAGCTTTTGAGGAGGGCAAGTATGTGTACTACACTTTGCTCCGTTGATAGCTTCTTTTAATGTCATAGATATGTTTTCTATACGTTTCCTTACCAGTTTGGAATTATATGGATTTTTATCCCAGGTCATTTTACTCATCTTTCCTGAAATAACGGAGTAGTTCTATGGTCTTTTTTGTTGAACTGGCTCAACCCTCTAATTGACTGCTGATATTACTATGGGCGGCGACAGAATCATCATTATCAAAAGTTTAGCAGACGGATCTCCGAACTGTTTTTCACGAGGTTATGGCCTACTACTTGGTGCAGAGAAAAATCGAACCAATCATTTCACATGAAGTTTATGAAGTGAATCAGTACTATATTATTTTTAATTGCCGATGAAGTTTCATTCTCTACCTTTCGTCTCACAAGATAATTCCGCAGTTCAGTTTGTGGAGAGATGGGTATATTTTGTGTCCTGCATGTGCTTATTCAATGAAGTCTCATTCTCTACCTAATCTGTGCACAGTTTGGTCTCAAACCGGCCAAACCGTCAGCCCAACCTGCACCAGACCTGTTCAGCGGTTTACGTCGAGTTGGCCCGCGTGTTTGTGTCACTGTTTGTGTCATTTAAATTTTTTTACAAGATAATTCTACCTTTCGTCTCACAAGATAATTCTACAAGCGAGTGTCACTATTTGTGTCTTTTAATATTTTTTACTAGTGAGTATTATCCTTAAGGAAGTAGATGTTCTACGATGCTGCTGAAATCAAATAGACCATGTCATTTAGATAATATTCTTTCTCATGATGATATGTAATTCACCTTTTTTATTTTTCGTATTGGGTACTCGTGAACTTGTGGCTGTGTGCATCCTATCTATGCAGAGGTCGGGTGTAATGCTTAAAACTTTTAAGTAATAAAAACCCTTTATAAAAAAAGATAATATTCTTTCTCATTCTTTTGATTTTGTTGATATCTCATAATACAATTTGGCATTTCATGTTTCCATGCAAAACTAATGTTGATTTCCACGGAAAACCTTAAGGACTATAAAATATGCTTATGTAATGACCAACTACAAGTCCGCCGGATTTTTTTTTTTTTGCGAGGAAGAGAGATTTTTCATATATGATCAGAACAGTTTACAGCTTCAGACTCCACAATATGAACTATAGCTGGGTGGACATGCCCAACCCAGAAATAGTTGTTCCCAATAGTTCTAGCTACATCTGCTAGAGCGTGAGCTGCCTTGTTGCTCTCTCTCTTCCAATTTTCTCAACTACAAAACGAAAAGTGCTGTCCTGTAGTTGTTTAACATCCTCAAATAAATTCCAGAGTCTAGACATCCCCTGGTTCCTGCGTTTGATCGCTTCAACAACCGAGCTGCAATCAGATTCCAGAATGATCGACGAGAATTTCCTGTTGTGCATAGACCGAAGCCCCAGCAGGCACGCCTTTGCTTCAGCTTCCACCACATCCTGGCAGTTCGCCTCTGCCTCAATCCTTGCCCAGATGACCTTCCTAGTGTGGTCTCTGCAGATACACCCAATGGAGCAGGTGCCCATCTCAGGGTTGACCGAGGCGTCAACATTTATTTTCAGCCATCCCACTTCTAGGGCTGTCCAATTTCTAGTGTTCGGAGCGTCAGTCCGATCAGAACTTGTAGTTGCGTCTATAAGAGCTGAATTCGAATGGTTAACCAAAGGTTCTTTACCCTTTGCGCTAACAACTCTTCTGCCTTTCAAATTTAGTTCATGCAGATATCGATCAAGGAAATTTACCGAGGCAGCAATGGTGCAATTACCTTTCTCATGGATTACGTAATTCCTAAGGTGCCAGCTTCGCCACAAGGTCATGAGGAGCAGACCCCTTCTGTCATTGCTTAAATTGGATAACATGACAAGGAGCCAGTCCGGCCCAGAGAACTTGAAGAAAGATTCATGTGGCAGATCCCAAACCTTTCGCAGCTCTTCTCTAAGGGCCCTAGGTTTAGTGCACTCCACCGTGGCATGGTAGCTAGATTCAGCTTTGCACCCACAGATAGAACATGTCATGTCTAGCTCCAACTTCCTTTTGAATTTGTTCTGTTTGGTCGCCAAATTGTCACAGGCGGTTCTCCAACAAGTCCGCCAGATTTTAGAAGGCTCTACCAACAAACCATTGCAATCAACTTTCGGTAATATCAGAGATATTGTTGCTATGTTAAACAAAACTACGAATCTAGTGAAACAACAACTTGAAAATTTTAAATTCTGAAAATTAATAAGTAAAGATGCAATAAAGCGCCGCCCCCATGTCACCAATTCATCCCCCAACCCGTGCTTTGCCCCACGTCTAACATGTTCGAGACCCAGCCAACACACTATTAACTAAAACTAACAGTTACACCCATACATTGTTCCTACATCTAAGGTGTGATGGAGCCCTAACATAATGAGAGTAGTATTAACAAATATTGCACTCATTTTCTCCATCAGTTCAGACTTCCAGGTGAATTGGCTGGCGCATGGCAAGATGGACTGGTTCAAGCAAAGAAAAAAATGGCAAGATGGACTGGTTAGGGTTACGAGACGGTTTAGAGGGAGGGGTCGATGTATGGCGTCAACCGATCGAGACGAGGTTGAATTGAGGCGGCCGCAATAGCATGGGAAAGATGGGGGAAAAAAAACGAAAGTGGTTCAAATCAGACGGCAGAAAAATGACTTTGTTCTGTAGAGGTAAACATATGCTAATTGCTCTTAAGCTACCTAAGATACTCAGACAGTCAGACATAAGCACATTCTTGCGGTCTTGTAAAGCCCGCTCGCCATTCAAGCTTGGTCCAGCTTACTTCTATAAGCCTTTCTTGGTTTTGCCGCGCCCCGAGCTTATCAGCTTGTAGAAATTTATTTACTTGGATGGGATCATAGCAGACAGTCTCGTCTTTATATACTCCATCCAATTCAGCAGTTTTGCCTGCACGGATTTGTACGTGATGGGAGCCAGACCAGAGACAGACGGGTCGGATCCCGACATGGAGAAGCAGCAGTCGCTGCAGCTGCTGCCCGTGGCGGCGGATCACGAGACGCCGTCGGTCTGCTGCAAGGCCAAGCGGTGCTCCTGCGCGTCGCCCACGGCGGCGCGGACGCTCGCGTTGGTCGTCCTCGCCACCGGCGCCCTGTTCGCCGCGCAGCTGGTGGCGCGGGAGGAGTACCTCCTCCTGGCCGTGTCGGCGTCGCAGCTGCTCAGCTTCTGCGTCCTCACGTCGCTGCTGGCGCTATGCGCGCTCCCGGACGAGGAGGAGGACGGGCGGCTTCTCGCGTGGGCGCGCGCGGCGGGCGGGCAGGTGCTTCTGTGGTCGTTCGCCATGGCGCTGCTGGTGAGCATGGCGCTCTGGGTGGCCGGGACCACGCCGATGGCCGTCGGGGCGGCGCTGTTCGGTCTGGCGTTGGCCGTTGTCTTCGCCTGCTACGCCGAGCTCGTGCAGTCCCTGTGGCACACGACGAGTGACGTAAACTGAAACCCGTTTGCGTTTCTTGCTTTTTGATGAATGTACCAAGCGACAAGCGTAATGCGAGCCCAGAGTTCTTTCAGCCTTGGGCTGCGCCAGTGTGTTTAGGACTTGAGTTGAGACCTTGATTTGGGCCTGGGTGCTACTAGCTACGAGTAGTATTAATTGAGACCTGTTGATTCGTTAATAAAAGGTTGAGGCCTTTTCCTTTTTTGGGTGGGGCCGTGGGGGGTGTGCGATTATTTCCCCTGCTCATATGGAAATGAATTCCCCCCAAAAGATAAGGAATGGACCCAATTCATACGAATATGTGTAAAATTCTTGTGGAGCGACGGCTTCCAAAATTGCCTGAAGCTAAAAACAAGGCCAAATAGCATAGCCATACGGAAAATCACCAGAGCTTTGGACTATCATAGGATGTCACATTTTTTTCCCAGAGTTCGGTGGTTCCCATTCATTGTTTCAATGTTGAGTTGGAGGCGGTGTTGACCAATTTAGTCTCTTGTTAGGGTCTGTTTTCCAATTTGTTATCTTGGGCTGCCGCTTAGGCCGGCTTTCAATTCTTGAAAGACAAGTTGGCGGACAAGCTTCCCTTTTTTTTTGAATGGGATAAGTATTATAAATTAAGCAACAATGTTATTACAAGCTTCCCATTTGTATTGGCAACCACCTCACGATCGCCGATGGTGTAGTTGGATCAAGTCTGTCTCAACCTCTCAGGCGACAAATCACATCACGCCTCTTGTTGTCCCTCCTAGAAGAACCCTCACGAACATCGAAAAAATTCAAAGGGCTTTTCTTTCGGCAACTTCTTTCACCTCTGTCTCTCTCTGGGGTAAATGCAAGGTTAACTGGAAAATTGATTTGCGGCAGTCTTGGGGTTCTTAATCTTGATACTTTTGCGACGGCTTTGAGGCTACATTGGCCTTGGTTGGAATGGAAATCCAGAAAAAGCTCTTCATAATGATGCCTAGATTGGGCAACTATACTTTACTTTCGGACTTTCAGTGGATCACCTATGCCAATTTGTGTTCTCTACTCCAAAATTTCAACGCATTGCTTTGAAAACCCCGATCCGCCGGACTCTATGACTTGGCGATTCTCCACCTCGGGATCTTACTCCGCCTCTTCGGCATGTCTTTTGCAGTTTGTTGGTGCTACTTCATCCGCCATTAACATCCTTGTGTTGGTATGTCTTGCCCCCTCATAAGTACAAGTTCTTTGCTTGGTTGGTTATTTAGAATATGGTATGGACCGTTGACCGTCTCCAACGGCGGGGTTGGCCCAACCATGGAGATTGTCCCCTGTGTCGGCAGGGACATGAGTCATGGAGCCATCTCCTTTTTCGTTGTAGGTTCTCCATCCGTACTTGGTATGCGACTGCTCATATGGTTGGTTCTTCAAACTTGGAGCCAACTAGATGGGTGCGCTTGCATATAGGCAAGGACTGTTGGGTTGCCGTTGTTCTGCATTCTGGCGCCGCCTTACCCCGAAAGGCCTTTGCCTATTAAATTGATGCACTAGCCAATTATCCCATAAGTCCGAACTGATGGGAAAGGGCTGTGCAATGTATATATTATGTTCTGACACTCCCCCTCACGTCCAGGCTGTGAACTTTTCCTCATGAGCCTACGACGTGGAATTTAGGGTGTCCGCATATATTTATTTTTAATACTGCGTTAGGCAGGATTTGAACTCTAGACCTCTGGCTCTGATACCATATTTGAGTTTAGGGTTTCGTGGGGTCTAAGCCTCCACATGATCATTATATATAGACAGAATACAAATACACGTACGCATACGTACGGGATACAAATTATGTACATGACCGAATCAAGTGCCTTTTCATTTCCTTGTAATAAAAATTCTACCGATAATCAATTGTGTCATGCTTGTCAATTAGGAAAACATGTTCGTCTACCTTTTGATACATCTACTACTCAAACTATGCGTCCTTTTCAGCTTATCCACTGTGATTTATGGACTTCACCTCTTGCTAGTGTGTCTGGTTACAAATATTACTTAGTTGTCCTAGATGATTTCACCCATTACCTTTGGACTTTTCCCTTGCATGCAAAATCTGACACTTTCTCTACACTTAAACACTTCTTTGCCTACGTCTCTACCCAATTTAACACAACTATCCAATCTGTCCAATGTGACAATGGTCGCGAATTTGACAATAAAACTGCTTACCGGTTTCTCCTTTCCCTCGGCGCCACCTTTCGAATGTCTTGCCCATACACCTCTTCCCAAAATGGTAAAGCCAAACGTGTCATTCGCTCCACTAATAACATGGTGCGTTCCCTTCTTTTTCAAGCTAGCATGCCATCAACCTACTGGGTTGAAGCTCTTCACACTGCCACGTTCCTGTTCAACCTTCACCCTACCAAAACCCTCCAACACCGTACTCCTTACGAAGCTCTCCGTGGCCTCCCTCTACCTCTTGCGCACCTACGGGTTTTCGGTTGCCTTTGCTATCCTAACCTATCCGCTACAACACAACACAAATTAGCTCCTCGCACAACCGCGTGTGTTTTTCTCGGGTACCCCTCTAACCACCGCGGCTATCGTTGCCTTGACCTCGCGACACATAAAATCATAATCTAGTTCATCGTCGGAGAGAGGGGAGCCAGCTGCAGACATCATGTCCGCGAGCTCCTTGATCTTGTCCATGTACGAGCTGGCCGATGTGTCGTTCTTCCTCAGCGACTGAAGCTGCCGCCGGACGTGACGAACGTTGGTGCGGTTCTGCGCTCTGTACATGGTGTGGACTGCCGTCCATACACCAGCTGCCGTCTGGTGGCGAGTAAGCTGGGCGGCGATCGAGGGCTCCATTGCCCCAAGGAGAAGGCCGAGGACGCGCTGGTCCTGAGTCCACCAAGCGGTGTAGGCCGGGTTGGGGACGATCCTAGCAGCATCGCCCTGGCCCTCGGTGAGGGTCCACGGTGGTGCAGCCACCGTGCCGTCGAGATAGCCATGAAGACCAGCTCCCGCGAAGTTCGGGAGGATGAGAGCACGCCATAGGATGAAGTTGGTGCGATCCAGGCGGACGGTCGGTGCAGGGACGGCCATGGTGGGCATCGCGGGGAAGATTGCGCCCGCGGAAGAAGAGAGCTGCAGCGCGCCATTGTTTGGGAACGCCATGGCGCGTGCGGTAGGACGAAACCTCGCGGCTGCAGCGGCGTCGGGGGAAAAAACCCTAGCGGCGGCTTGAGAGAGAGAGAGGATGGCGGCGGCGGAAGGGGAGAGGAGAGGTGCCAACGGCGCAGGTTTGTCTATTTCGCATGTTGGTCATTCCACCCTAGCCGGTTCTTCTCTTAAATTGAACAATATCCTGCATGTCCCGCATATTAGCAAACATCTTCTTTCCGTTTATCGCCTTGTTTCTGATAATGACGTGTTTGTTGAATTTCACCGTCATTTTTTCTGTGTTAAGGACAAGGCCACGAAGCGCATCCTGCTCAGCGGTAGAAGCTCTGGTGGCCTCTACCCCATCCCGTTTAGCCACGTGTCATCTTCGCCGAGTCATGCCTCCTCTAGTGTCCGAGTGTCTTCGTCGCAGTGGCATCAACGTCTAGGTCACCCATCAGCTACTGTAGTTCAAAACATTGTTAAAAAGCATGAGCTTCCGTGTCTTTCGTCGAGTAATTCTGCATCGGTTTGTGATGCATGTCAGTGTGCTAAGAGTCATCAACTGTCTTATTCCGCCTCTAGTCGTGTTTCCACTATGCCTCTTGAATTAATTCATTCTGATGTTTGGGGCCCAGCTCTTGGTTCCTCTGGTGGTTTCAAGTACTATGTCAGTTTTGTTGATGATTTCTCTCGTTATTCTTGGATCTATTTACTTAAGCACAAGTCCGACGTTGAGGAAGTTTTCTATGCCTTTCAGGCGCATGTTGAGCGCCTTCTTGACTGCAAGATCAAGGCAGTTCAATCTGATTGGGGGGGTGAGTATCATAGGCTGAACCGATATTTTCAGCGCACCGGCATAGTTCATCGTGTCTCGTGCCCTCACACCTCCCAGCAAAACGGTATAGCCGAGCGCAAACACCGTCATCTTGTAGAGACCGGCCTCGCTCTACTTGCTCATGCATCCCTCCCATTGCATTTTTGGGATGAAGCCTTTTTGACCGCGTGTTATCTCATTAATCGCATGCCTACACCGGTTCTTCGCCAGGAAACTCCTCTCTTTCGTCTTCTTAAAATTCAACCAAACTATTCGTTTCTTCGCACCTTCGGGTGTGCCTGTTGGCCTAGTCTTCGTAAATATAACTCACACAAACTAGATTTCCGTTCTAAGATGTGTGTGTTCCTTGGCTACAGTACCATGCACAAAGGGTACAAATGTTTGGATCGCTCCACGGGTCGCATTTATGTGTCACGTGATGTTGTGTTTGACGAGAAAGTGTTTCCCTATGCTACACCAGGCGTCACGGTCGATGTGTCCACTTTAGACCCTTTGGTCTCCTATCCATCCACCGAACCGGTTTTGAATGATCACATGCGGAATTATGACTTATCGCACTTGGCTACTAATCCTCCTACGGGAGCTGTTTTTCCTGCGCAGGATCCCGTGATCGACGTCACACCCCAGCCGGTGATCGACGTGCATGGCCAGCATGGCCTCGATCCGTGCGAGGCCTCCACGGGAGAGCCCGTGTCGCTCGCCTCGTCCTCGGCTTCTGGCCCATTCAACGCTGACGCCAACTCGCGCGCCTGCGCGACGCCTAGCTGTGTGCCGCACAGCCCGGCTCAGCCCGCGACGCCTCCTGCTGGGTCATCCCCAGCCGCGTCGCCCTCCGCTGGGCCTTCGTCGCCCTGCGCGACGCCTCGCTGTGTGCCGCACAGCTCGGCCCAGCCCGCGACGCCTATTGCTGGGTCATTCCCAGCCGCGTCGCCCTCCGCTGGGCCTTCATCGCCCCCAGAGTCGCCGTCGCCAGATGCGACCGTTGCACCAGCTGCGACCGCTGCACCCCCTGGTCACCCGATGGTCCGGCGGGTCAATCCCCGTGCCAAGCAGGTCACAGATGGCACGGTGCGCTACGACCCTCGTCGTCGTGCCTTCTTCGCTGCTCCTGTGTCCCATCGGGATGCTCTTCGTGAACCAGAGTGGCAAGCTGCCATGTCCGCGGAGTATGCAGCACTATGTCACACGCAGACTTGGGTTCTTGTTCCGAGACCTCCGGGAGTCAATGTGGTTGGCAGCAAATGGATTTTCAAGACCAAACACCGACCAGATGGCTCCATCGACAAACACAAAGCTCGGCTGGTTGCTCGTGGCTTCACACAACAGCATGGTATCGACTATGGTGATACTTTTAGCCCGGTTGTCAAACCGGCCACTGTCCGCCTGGTGCTCTCCTTAGCAGTGTCTCGAGGATGGGATCTTCGACAGGTGGATGTCAGTAATGCTTTTCTGCATGGTTTTCTATCTGAGGATGTTTACATGCAGCAGCCCCCTGGATTCGAGGATGCTCGTTTTCCCTCTCATGTGTGCAAACTTCAGCGATCTATATACGGCCTGAAGCAGTCACCACGGGCCTGGTATGCTAGGTTGAGTTCCTTCTTGCTTGAGCTTGGCTTTGTCTCCTCCAAGGCCGACACGTCCTTGTTCATTTTCTCTCGGGATGGTGTCCAGATCTTCATGCTCGTCTATGTTGATGACATTGTTATCGCTGGTTCTACACCTGAGGTGGTTGATCGGCTCGTAGGATCTCTGGCTGCACAGTTTCCCATTAAGGACCTCGGTACGTTGGAGTACTTTCTTGGACTAGAAGCGACCTATCATTCTGGGGGCATGACATTGACACAGCGCAAGTATGTGCTTGATCTTCTTCATCGTGTCAACATGGAGAACTGCTCGTCCACTTCTACTCCACTTGATCCTACTAAGTCGCTGGCACGAGAGTCTGGAACCCCCCTAGGTGCTGATGATTCCTTCCGGTACCGCAGTGTGGTGGGTGGTTTGCAGTACTTGACCCTCACACGTCCTGACATCTCGTTTGCTGTTAATAAGGTGTGTCAATTCCTCTCACAGCCGACTAACACTCATTGGGAGGCGGTCAAGCGGATATTGCGATATGTGAAGGGCACAATGGAGACCGGGCTGCAGATTCGCCGCTCTTCCTCTACCGGTATCAGTGTGTTCACTGACGCTGACTGGGCCGGCTGTGTCGATGATCGACGATCCATAGGTGGCTTTGCTGTTTTTGTTGGTTCGAACCTTGTATGTTGGAGTTCGAAGAAACAGCCTACTGTCTCCAGATCAAGCACGGAGGCAGAGTATAAAGCACTGGCAAATGGCGCTGCTGAGGCTATGTGGGTAGAGTCACTACTCAAGGAGCTCGGTGTCAGACAGCAGCGTGCACCCATACTGTGGTGTGATAATCTAGGGGCTACGTACCTGACAGCAAATCCTGTGTTTCATGCTCGTACGAAACACATAGAGATAGACTTCCACTTTGTGAGGGAACGAGTTGCTGCAGGTGCTCTGGAGGTTCGGTTTATCTCCACCAATGATCAACTGGCTGATGTTTTTACCAAGCCAGCTACTAGACAGATGCTAGACCGATTTAAGACCAATCTAAACCTTGTGTGTAGAAGTTTAGATTGAGGGGGAGTGTTAGATTCGGTCATGTACATAATTTGTATCCCGTACGTATGCGTACGTGTATTTGTATTCTGTCTATATATAATGATCATGTGGAGGCTTAGACCCCACGAAACCCTAAACTCAAACTTTGCCTCCATGATAACTCGAGTCGCATGGAAACTAGGGAACGAGCATAACTCTAGGATCTTCACGCATGCTTCGCATCTTCCCGACATTTTGATCTCGGAAGTCTAAGAGGAGGCGAGGACATGGGGTGTTGCTGGAGCCAAGTGCTTGGTGAACTTCATACCACGAGAATAGCCCATCCTTGCTTGTTTATCGTTTTCCTTTTGCACGTTGGTTTCGTGCTTTTGGACGGCGTTGACCTAGGCCATGTAACACTAAACTCTATTTTCACACTTAATCAATGAAAAGACAAACCTTTTACCTCATTTCAAAGGAAAACAAAGGATCTTGCTTCATTCGTTGATGTTTCCGCCAAGATTGAGCGCCCCTTTTTCTACTCTGAAGTAGTACCGAATGGTGTCCTGAAGGCATCAACTGTGTGCATTGGATATTCAACAGGTACCCCCGACCGGCAGCCTAACACAGCCACATAGAAGAGGCTAGGAAGCGGGAGGGCGAGGTGGCTCTACTGTGGCGTGGCGGGGGTGCACGTGAAAAAGACTCGCGCTAGGTGGATAATTCGTCTGATCGTTTATTTAGAAACACAGTACAAATGCAGACGCTCACATACATGCACACATATTCACTCCTATGAATGCAAGCACACACGGTAAAGCAGTGTCGATCTCAATAAATAAATTCTAGAGCCTTGTGAGCAGTCCCGGTGAGCAAACGGTGCAAAGCGCATGCCCTCCAAGAGGACCAAGCACGGCCATACACCGCACATCAGTTGTCCGATCTCCCAGGCCCCGACTCCCTCCCCTGCCTTGTTCCGTTCTCCTGCGATACATCCATCAATTTCCAAAAAAAAAAATCAATTTCAAAATAAAAAAAACACGTACCCAAGTTGGTATATTCCTTGGTTTCTAATAATGTGCTGTTTTCGGTGCGTTCAGCCTATCGTAATATAGTTGAGAGGAAATATTATGATTCCTTAGTGGTTTCTTCAGATGATAAGGAGCGCATGTGGAAAATATTATGGAAACTGAATGTTCTTCCGAAAATCAGGGTTTTCTTGTGGCGAGTAGTGAAGAACTTGCTTCCTTGTTACCAGGAGTTGGAGAGACGTCATGTGATGACCATAGGAACTTGTCCTATGTGTTTGTCATGGAAGTGAGACTTTGTTTCATAGTTTGATCACTTGTGATCATGCTCGCTGTTTTTTGGATGCTGCGGAGATTTTTTTTCAATCAAGATGCCAATATTTCATCCGATTACATGGGCTGAAGATTTGTTGGATCCTGATCTTGTACCAAGAAAGGAGGCAGAGGTTTTAATCACTGTTCTGTGGGCAGTTTGGCATAGCCGTAACAAATATACACATGGGGAGGAGAAGTTCCAGCCTCACAAATCAATGCAAATTATTGATGATATAGTGAGATCCCTAGAGATTCCGCCGGTCACTAAGACGCGAGTGGAGGAAGTGCAGAAAAAGTGGGAGAAACCATCTGATGGATGGGTGAAGGTTAATACAGATGGCGCGGTCGAGGCGACGTCGGAGAAAGGAGGTACAGGCATTGTTGCCCACGATCATGCTGGTGAGTTTCTGTTTGCCAGATGTACGAGCTATGGTGGAATCACTGAGCCAGAGACGTTGGAGATGTTAGCATGCCGAGATGCTATGTTGGCCGCAAGGGAGAAGGGCGTACAGAAGTTGGTCATTGAGACTGATTGTGCCAATATCAAATCGCTGTGGGAATGCAAGCTAGGAGAACGTACAGCTAGTTATCACATTCTGTGTGAGATGAAGAATTTAGTAAGTTTTCTCCAGGGTGTTAAGCTTCTTTATGTTAGTCGTACTGCGAATAAGGTAGCTCATCGTGCTGCCAAAGAAGCACTCCGTTTATTTCATGTAACAGACTATGATTTTACCCCTGGGTTCCTGGTTGTGTTAGTGCAATCAGAGATGCTCCAGACTATTGAGTAAAGACTAGTAGAATTCGGCGTGGCGTGACGCCACGCCCTTGGTGAATCAATATATTTGTATTTCTGATATAAGTAGGCAGCGGGTTTTTTTATTTTATGAAAAATCAGAATATTCGCCTAAATGTTGGTCAAATTAGAATGTTCAATCATTTTTTTTATTTTCTTATGAGTAGGTAGCACTTTTTTCGAGCATTTCTTATATATTTTGCACAATATTCAAATATTTAGTAGTTTCAAATGTCCAAACATGTTAGGGCTCCTTTGATTTGGAGGAAATATGGAGGAAACATAAAGGATTAGGAAATATTCCCAAGATGCTACTGTTCACATGTTTGATTCATAGGAATGGTACAAAGGAAAATCATAGGAATTTTTCCTACATCTCTCAAATTCAAGGCAAAAGTACAGGAAACAAAAAATCCACTCAAAGCTCATTTTTTGATTCCTTTGCACAAGGAACAAGGCAAAGGATTACACATGTAATCCTTTCCTATTCCTATGCCTTTCCAATTCCTTTGATTTTCCTATCCTCCAAATCAAAGGAGCCCTTAGTATTTCGGCGTCAACATTTAATTGAAGTCAGGCAAAGTGCATTTGTATTATCAACAAATCTTGATACAATTTGAATATTCAACGTTTTTTTTCAAACATAAGTAGTTTGTATGTATTTTTTTAATTGTTTTGATACATTACTTGTATTTTTTGCAGTGGATATATTTGGGGACATCGATTTTTCGATGGTTTCCTTTTGTTGAATTTTTTTTGCATACTGGGCCCACCCTTTTTTTGAGAATTTTTATATGTTTTGTCCAGTATATGAATATTTAGTAGCTTGAAATGTGCAAACATGTTCGTATTTGGACGTCAACATTTAATTGAAATCCACAGGGCCAACTATTTTTGTGAGCATTTTTTATATGTTTTGTCAAATATTTAAATATTTAGTAGTTTGAAATGTTCAAACATGTTGAACAAATAGAAACAATGGCCGCTTGAATGATGAGCCGCTAGTGGCTATGAATTGAAAGGACAAACAATCAGAAAGCCAACAAAATATCTAGATATCTAAAACAATCTGAGAAGCATTTACGCAGATATGCAGGACAAAGCACACTGCAAAGAAAGTTTTGAGTAATATAACAGTAAAATTTCACTTACCAATTGTAATAAAACTCTTATTTTTAGGCGCAAGACGAAATAAAACCAAACTACTTAAAATGACAAAAATGTCGCTGCTCTATCGATGAGCTGAACCCTAAACATATTTAATGATTTAGCAAAATCTATTTAAGTAGGATGGTTTGTAGCAAATTATGTTATGTGGTCTATCATATTTAATGATACCACTGATATTATTTCTGTGGATTTTATGTGAGCGCGAAAGAAATTTGTGAAATACATATTTTTGGAAATGTCGTAAAGGTGTGAGTTGCAAATATTTAGCAAGTTTATGGCATAAGTAGTGACCATTTTTGTATATGCATGTTGATATGTTCGTCACATTTGTAAGCACCATGGTGGCAAAAAAGTTAAATTTAGAAATGTCCACAGTCAAAATTTGGTTAGATCTAATTGTGTTGCACATTTGAAATGTATTTGAAATTTTAAAATATTTGAATGTGGAATGCGATTATGTGCTATAAATAGGCGATGATTATTTTTTTGTCCATGTCGATATATTTGTCATAATTTTTGTGGCCAGTAAATTTATTTTTTGAAATGTCCACATTTAAAAATTGCGTAGAGTCGGAAATTATTGAAATGAAAATGTTTTGAAAGTTATTCGAATTGGGAAGTTGTCCAGATTTGGATTCTTCAACGTTTACGAAATGGGCAAATTTTGAAGGCACTATAAAATTTGAAACATGCAAACATAAGTAGTGAGCATTTTTTTATGTGCATGTTGATATATTCGTCACATTAAAATTTTCATATTCAATGTTTTGTTTGTAGCGTAAGTAGTATGAATGTATTTTCTATTTGTTTTGATATGTTACCTGTATTTTTGCAGTGGATATATTTAGGGACAGTAATTTTTCGATGTTTTCTTTTGTTTTTTTATGTTCAATGGCCTACATTTGTTTTGTTTGTGCATTTTTTTTGTTATATGTTTGGTCGAATATTTAAATATTTAGAAGTTTGGAATTTTCAAGTATTCACCAGTTAAAAATGTTCCAACATTTTTTGTTCCTTAAAAAAAGTAGGAACTTTTTTTTGTGAGCGTGCTGATATATTTCAGAGTATTTGCAATATTTAGGCAGTTTGAAATGTTCAGAAGTTGGTAATTTTAAATGTAAGTCTACAATAGGTGGAAGTGCACATTTCTTCATTTGGATTTCATAGTAGAGATTTTTTTTTAAATTCAACTTTATATTATTGGAGCAAGCGTATGTAAATTTTTTCGATTTTTTTTCCAAATTGAAATATGTAAATATGTTTTCATGTTGGTATAATTCGTTAGCATTTTTTTTGTGATGTTTGTGATGTTTGTGGTCAAATTTATGTTTTGAAAATTTTGCAATTTGGAATATATGTAAATTTGAATTATTTTTTTGCCTTTACTGAATGGTGAGGTTTGGAAGTCATACGGAAAATTTGAACACTCAAATTTGTAATTTGATTTGGAGTGCTCAAATATGTTTTTTTCCCGTAAAATCGTACTAATCTAGGTATATTTGAATTAGCCATTTTTTCTTTGGAAAATAGTTATTATTTTTTTCTCGGTGGCATAAATAGGTCACATTTTTTGTTTGACCATTTTGCTATAATTTTTTTTTACATTTTTTGTGGTGTGTGATTTTTGTGAATTTGTTTTTTTTTCTTTTTTCTGGATTTTCTGTAAAATAGAGGGCCCACATGTCTGTCTTTTTTTTTGGATTTTTTCTGCATTAAAAAAACGCTGACAACCTGGCCCCACGCTGGCGTCACGCTGACGTCAGCGAAGGCCAGGGGTGGCACTGCCGCGCCGGCGACGACCACGGCGCCGCCGCGTCCGAGCGAGGCGGGAGGCGCGGCTGGGCGCATCGGGCGCGACTCGACGCCGTGTACACGCGGGTGGTAGCGCGGCCGCATCGGTGGTCGGAGGCGCCGGCGGCGAGCAGTTCCGCGGCAGCGGAAGCAGAAGGACGCCGGCGAAGATTCCGGCGCTTCTGCGCCGTCTCGGCACGCCGAGCTCGGCGAGGATGTGGAGGACGCGACGGGAAAGCTTGTGATGAGCTTCGATTTGACCGGGGAAGCACAGAACGGCGGCGATACGCGGCGCCGGCGGCGGCGACCTGCGAGCGCGTGCGGAAGAGAGAAGGGGAAGGAGAGGGTGTGCGGGTCGTTTTGCCAAAAAGTCCTTGCTGTTTTCGCAAATTGCAAGACGGTCCACCGCCTCGCGGTTTAGTGGACTGCGGGTTGATATCTGTTTTTGGAAGGTTTTTTTTTGCAAAACCGTCAAGAGCGTGTGCTGTGTGCCGTCCGATCGCCGAGCGACGCCGCAGATCAACGCACTGTAGAACACTGTAGTTTCCTGTAGAAACTACAGTAGCCCGAGCGCTCTCCGTTCGCTGAATCGTTCATCTTTAATATAGTGGAAACTACAGTAGCCCGAGCGCTCTCCGTTCGCTGAATCGTTCATGATATAGTTAGAGATTGGAAGGTTTGAGCTGTCAAAAATAATAATGTTTGTTTAGAGTAGCAGAGATAAGACAAACACTATAGAATATGCCCGACAGATCAGTGGTCAACGGTTGATCCATCCGAGGAAGAGGTCATCATAGTCCTAGTCGTATGTACATTAGAAATTCACTTTGACACCGATCTCATAAATTAGAAAATTAGTAAAATATTTTTAAAAAATCTAAAAACAATTGGAGACTACGTATGCAAATTTTCTACACACGTGCAATTTTTTTCATGATGAAATGCCATTTATGATTGCTCTGTGCGAAAAAATAAAATCAGTTCTCTGGAAACTACTCCCTCCGTTTTTTATATAAGATGTTTTAGCATTTCTCCACATTCATATATATCTAGATGTATGTAGACATATTTTAGTATGTATGCGCACTCATATTAGTATGCATGTAGACAACATGTTGGATAGCTAAAACTTCTTATATTTATGCACGGATGGAGTACATTCTAAAATTTAATTTTGGACACTGAGCAAAGTTTCAGAATATTTTAAAATATTTTACTATGTTTTTACTCAAGCTGTAGCATATAAGAGCATCTCTAATAGCTGTCCTATTTTAGCCTTCATGTTCTAAAAACTGTTTTATAGGGCACTGGAGGGCAAAAAAGAAAAAGAGGGACGCGGCCGCGCTGCCCTAAAATAGGACAACTGTTGGAGAGGAGGTGCCCAATTATAGGGCAGTTGATAAAGCAAAAAAAAAAATTGGTGCTCTAAAATACTAAAACATATGCCCTATAATTAAAGAGGTGGTGTCTAATACAGGGCAGGCTCTAAACTCGCGAGCAGCGAGAACGCATCTCTTTGTACATCTTCTTTGCTCCCAAGTAACGGACACAGCGACGCCCAGAGATGGCGTTTTGGTGCCCGAGCGTACCTGCTACCGAAATCTGAGCCTTCAATTTTGCTCGTGATCCGTGCCCACATGCGTAGCGGGAGTAAGGAGAGTCAGTTAAATCGCGTGGTAAAACAGTGTTCTGACGCATAGGGTGGGGCAATGAACGGACGGATGTTTCCTCAGTTCTGGCGGCAGGAGGCGGAACAGATGCCTGTCGTCGCCGGGCCGGAGGTACAGGACGGTGAGTTTTCTTGTCCCGCAGGGACATGACGACCGGATCTCAGGGTCGGTGAGTTTTCTTGTCCGCTGGAGCCAGAAACCCTCGAGGGCGGCGGCGTCCTTGAGTCGTGGGTGGAGCGGCGGATATGGATGTGCTTTCCGGGGGAGCAGCAGAGATGGAAGGGGTCGAATTGCTGCTAGATCCGGTAATGGCTCTGTACTATTCCTATCCTGATTCGTATGTAGTTGAGCGGCTCGGGTATGGGGAATTTACAAGCAGCGTTCTTAGGTTCCCGTTGCCAGAGAATGGGGCACATAGCCAATACCCGCTGAATCTCTTGCGTGCAGCGGCACGAAGCTGCGTGGCAGAGCAAAATCCAGCGGCGGCGGCCGATGCGACGCTCACTCTTGCGTCGGCGTGATAAGGGGACGAGACAGGTTTCGGATGGAATCGAGGTGGATAGCAGCGTCCGCGGAAATCAGTACCGGCATCACAAGGTGCAGCCATTAAAGTTGACCCCCATGCTCCAGGATGGGCCAAAAGGTTAGTCTGCAATTTTTGTATTGACTTCCCACTCCGGGCTGCTTGAGAATAGCTAAACCAACTGGTAACTGACATAGGAAACACATGGTTCAGTGTTTTACAACTAAAATGGTAGTTGTGGAGAATTGAACTCTGGGATTTTTACAAATGTGTTTTCTTGGCATTCAGGATTAGGATTGGTTCCGCGCCACCGGATAGACCCCTTTGCCCCGGTCGGATGGGAGCTCTGGAAAGATCAGTCAGGAGCTATGCCGATTACTGAAACCCCAGTGTCATAAAGCAAGAGCTAGGAACCTCTCCTTTGACATCTCACTGTTGCATTCACACATTCTGTGATGTGCATAAGCTTAGCATGAACTGAGGCGCTGTCTCAAAATTCAGTTATCTTGCCTAGCAAGGTCACGGGGATTTTGCATTTTTAATTGTTCAACAGATGAATCCTTACACTGATAATCGTTGCTTGAAGACCTTTGGTTCTTACTTCACTGAAGATATCATATTCCAACACGGTACTTTTTTTTCTGCGATTTTCAGACTTGAGTGGTTAAAATGTCAATGTAATTGCAGGGGCACAAAGATTGACTTCTGCTAAACATCTGATGATGAGCTAATAACGGAAAGTAAGTACCTTAGGCTGTAGAACAAACAAATTCGTTTCTAGATGTTGTTGACGTAATACTGGGTGGATCTCGACACGAGCATTTCCTCGTAGCCGATGGCAGGCAAATTAGTGCTGTTCGGAGCAAAGACCTTTGCAGTAAATACATATTTCCCAGCCAGTATTTTTGAAAGAAAGCTAGTATTGCTTGCGCTCACAGTGGTCTGCACTTGGGTCCACATTGACAGGTTTGTCTCAAGATCCAACTCCATAGGTTTGTAAATTTTAACCAAGTCTTGCTTGTTGATGAGTAGGGGATTTCTTTAACATGTATATTGGCGATTTGCCCGTCTCACTACAGGCCAGAAAGGCCGTTGCCCAGAACACCTCTGGGTTCACGCGCTTGTGTCCATGAAAGAGGGCCGATCAGAGAATTACTTCATTCTTGTGTTACAGAATGTGGATATGAAACTAGGCGAGGATCGTCATATATACATATGGTGAGAGATCTGTTACAGCTGTGTTGTGTACACACATGGGAGATGAGCATCTGCCAGTTGTGCAAGGGCCTCCATTCTTTCTTTTTTCTCCAACTGGATGGGCCTCTTGCAAGCAAAATTACACCAGGGCGATGTTTGATCAGCTTGGAATTTTTGTGTATGAGTCTGGTTACAACGCAATAAAAGAGGTGGTAAAGCACAAGTTGTCTCATTGCCAGGCAGATAAACGGGAGAAGTGGAGCCGAGTAGTTTTCCAAGTGAAGATGATTGATGACGGGTGAAGATGATAGAAGGTGAGAGGTGTGACAGTTTTTGTGTCATTAGGCGGATTGGGCAGGTTGAAGGCTCTGACAAATAACCACTGACAGGGTGCATTATAACTTTATGAGAGGACAAGCAAGAGAACACTTGCGGAATTTGCCATAGGCATGGGCCTAAGAGAACAACATGTCCAGAAAAGAGGGGACCAAGCAAAGTGCGCAAGATGCGGTATCGAGGGAATCGCTGGACAACCTTCAAGATTATTACATGTAATCTCCACGTACATCATTTACATATAGTTTGTTTTGGTAAGCTCCTGGTGCTACTTATGACTCAATATCTCTTGGTTTTGTTTTCCGTTCTATCCAGTGCTATGAACAGATCAAAACATTGTCAACCAAAGCCAAATCATTAGCTAAAAGCTTCATCTCGCAGCCATCATTCTTGCCTAGGTTGGATTTTCGTGCTATTCGTGTCTTTTTTTCACCTCTGGGATGTCTTATGTTGGCTTTATGTTGGTGTTCAACGCCTGCAGTACCATGAACGGTTGCACTCGCTGCTGGGATCGATGTCACATACACCATGGCGCAGCACAGAGTTCAAGTGAGGAGGGGGAGGAGCTGCGGCAACTGGCAGCGTTGCGGAACCTGGAGGCAGAGGCGGGGACGTCGGAGCACCTCATGTACAAGCACATGAACAGGCAGAGATCAGTGTTCATTCTCCAGGGTCAAGCTGAATGTGTCAAAGAGAACGTTCGAGATCTGCATTCTTCAATCCACTGTGCAAGGCATGGGCTTTCTGCTTGTTATACACCCCATTAGACAAGCTCTTGCTGGATGTCAAAAGACAGGTTGATTTGTTTTATTCATACAATCTCCTTAGCTCATTTTCAGCCGACCATGTCAATTTTCGAATCGTGCTGTAGTGATGTAGTGTCTCTTAGCTATATGCCTCTGTAATAAAAATCAACCTTCACTGGTCTGTTTTTTCTTGTATTCCACTGAAACAGAAAAAATCAGTACACAACCAAGCTAGTGTTTGGCACCTGTTATTTCCTTTTTTTTTTTTTTTTTTTTTTTTGAGGAAGGGTCATATACAAAGACAGGAGCCTCCACACTTTACAACCAGGTCCCCAACCAAACGCAGAAATACAAAAAAACCCAGCAAAGTGCAGGAAACACCCTAGGCCACCGGAGAGAAAACGCGATCAGACCCTCGCCGCGCCCCAAGCTCCTACGCGCCGCCGGCGGCGCCGTACCGCCCACCGTCGAGAGGAAGCGCCACCACATGTAGCAGATAGCCGCATGATCCATCCGCCGCACAGCGACGAAATCTGGAGTCGTTGAAAGACCACGGCCACAGCACCATCCTCACGCGTCCACCGATCTTCCAGCCGCCGCCGCGGCGCGCAGGACCACCTCCACCTGCAGACCACCAACTCCAGAGCCTGCTCCCCTCGCCACCTCGGCCGGCCGGAGCAGGACCTCCAGAGAGAACCAAGCAGCACCACCTGCAACAAAAGTGGGACACCGACCACCTCCAAACCCTCTCCTCTCCGCCACGGCCGGCCAGAGGGACGAGGAGGAAGACGAGCACCCAAAGAAGCTTCACGGCCTCCCCGGCGAAGCCGGAACGGAAGACGGAGGGGAAGCACCACGCCCAAAGCGCCGACACCATCGCCTCTGTCCACGACGGTGCCACGCAGGCACACACACCTAATCTACAGGCACACGGGAGAGCCGGAGCTCCCCTCCACCTCACGGTGCCGGAACGGCGACCGGAGGCAGAGGGGAGCGGCGGATCCGCCGGCGCAAACAAGGACCGCGGGGTTGCCTCTCTTTCCGCCTCCAAGCTACTGTAGCAGGAGAACGGGGAGAAGGAAGGACTTGGAATCGACGGCACCTGTTATTTCCGCTCCACCAGGCATACGATTTTCCACATGTCGTTGTACTAAGCAGTTAGTATACATCTGGTATTTTCGTTTAATACATGAGAGTTAAATGGAACGCAAAGGAAGTAGCCGGAAATTGTTTCCCGTCAGGTTATACGTGCTGGTTTAATAGCCGACGAAAAACATTCAAATATATTAATTGTTGCAGCTGGATCCAAATGAGACGGGACAGGACGGTACATTTATCGGTCCTCTCCGCTCTTCTCCATCTGTTCCGGAAGTTGAGGACGGCACCGTCACATTTAATATGTGGGTCTTCTGTGGGCCACCGGTCTGACTTTACTGCGGTAAGAATAGCTGTTGGATAGAGAACGCACCTGTGCACACGAATCTTGGAGAGTTTGAAGGGACAAGATATGGGGAGCAGCTATGCTCGGGTGCCAAACTGGATTTACCCGCCCAGAAGCATTATTATATCACTACCGACTAACTAGAGAAACAGTAATATATTCCAGTGCATATCCGGCTCTCGCCCAGCAAACGATATTTACAACGGAAAAACCGCAGTCTTCCCCTGAACACAGCCAGAATCACACAAGTCAGACCCCCCACCCAGGAAAAAGGTGACCTGTCCCGCATGCAGCAATGCACCGCAATAGCCCCTCACCCACCGACTCGTGGGCCCGTCGTCCCGCGAGGACCCACACGTAATAATCCGGAAATTGCCGTGAAATGATGTGAAAATTTCGTCCCCATACTTCTCCTCGAAGGTAACGGAAGAAAGGCCAGATAAATTGGGCTTAAGTTCCCATCAAATAAAAAAAAATTGGGGCTTAAGCGGCGAGGCCTTCTCTTCTTCCCCACCACGCCATCCTCTCCCACCCCAGACAAACCCCACTGCCACCGCCGACGCACTGCACCGTCCTCCTCCAGCACTGCTCGCCTAGGGTCTCCGCTCGCCTCGCCCGAGGGTTCCGGCACCTTCTCCCGCCGCGGCGGACTCGCGTCGCGATGTCTCGATGGGTCGCGCCGCCGTCGTTCCACGGCGTCGGGATGCCGCTCAACGACGCCCGGGATCTCGTCATCAAGGTAGTTATCGCATGTCCTCGCACTCTTCTGTTTTATGTTCCGATGTTCGATCGGGGAGGATTAGGAGGGGAGTGCTGCGGTTTTTTCCCCTTATTATCGCTCGCGTAGGGTTTGGGGTTTCGTCGTCGTGCGAGTCGAAGAGGGGTTTTGCGGATTGCGAGATTCTGGAGCGATGTAGGCGGTGCTTGTGGAGTATTGTTAGATTAAGTTTTGTTTAGTCGCGATTTTGTTCTGGATACTGGCATCGGGGACCTTTTCCCCCTCGTTTGAGATGGGGGCGTAGCAGATGAGCAGTGATCAATCAATCTGCCTGTCGAATGTATGGATTCTGCTTATCGATGGATGTATCTGAGATTAGATTGATTTGATCTTTAGCCACTGTGTAAGCATGGGCAAAATTTCTGTGGGGGGTTTGCGACGATTAAGATTATTACTGTAGTCTTATTTCTGCCAATAGGCCTAGATCCCACCATACATTCCAACAATAGTAAGATATTTCGTGTCTATAATTTATAGAGTTCCTTGATTTGCGTTTCGGAGGCTAATGTCGATTCCCGATGGGTGTTGTGTAGGGATTTTGATAGCATGGAAGGGAAATCTTTCTGTCTGTGTGCCATCGACCTGCATACTTAGTTATCTTATACTAATACTACTTGCTGTGGTAGTGTGACTCTGCACTTGTATTATCTTCCAGCCGAACAAAATATTGGAGAAACACACCCTCTTTTTTAGGGAGAAAATTCTCTATCTGCCACTTATTGTAAATTTTCGGCTGCTTTAGTCTGTATTTTAGTCCCGCATTTTTCTTGTGACTTTCCTGTTCACGTTTGGTTAATGTTTCAGGTCAAGTATGGTGGCACTCTCAAGCGATTCAATGCCCGTGTGAAGGGTTCACACTTTGATCATAATCTTGCTGCCCTTCGGTCAAAGATCTCAAATTCTTTCAAGTTCAGTCGCAGTGATGTATTTGTTCTCACATATACTGATGAGGATGGGGATGCAGTCATGCTGGATGATGATGATGATTTACGTGACGCTGCTATTCGTCAGAAACTGAACCCTCTTAGGATTGATGTTCAGTTGAACAGCAGCAGTAGAGGGGCCAAGAAGCAGGCCTCGGATACCAGATCTCCAATGTCCACAGCTATGGAAGAGCAACTAGCTCAGGTGAAATCAGCTATTGATGAAGCGTTGAAATTTGTACCAGAGCAACTTCCTGTTGTCCTTGCAAAACTATCCCATGAGCTGCGTTCTAAAGCTGCATCATCGGCACCACCATTGGCTGATTTACTGGATCGAATTGCTAAACTGATAACACCCAGGAGCAGCGTACAACCTACCAGTGTCCAGCCTATCGGTGGTGCAACCGCTTCAGGTTCACATTCCTCTGACATGCAATCCTCTAAAGCACTTGGTCTTAAGAGCGTGCTAGCTGAGGAAACCACACCTCAAGTTGGGCAGGCACCAGGATATACTTCAATTGAGGATCGTGTTTTAGATAGTTCTGGTGGAAAATTGATTTACCCTCACAAAAAAAGAACTGATGCCCAAAGTAAGGGGAAATCTCATGCCCAAATTAGGGGGAAATCTGTCATATCTTCTTCGGTGCCACCTGTTCCTTACATGGCTCATGGTGTTCCTGCTCTTGGTTCTGCTACTGAATATGAACGGACCATGTATATGCCCTTTAGCTCTTATTATGGCGATTTGCATTCAGCTGCCCCTCCACCCAGAGGCCCTCAGTACTGCCCGATTCCGACCCTTGAATCTAACGGGAAGATCAATGACTACTTGCATTCAGTGTACCGTCCAGTTCCGACCGTTGAACCTAATGGAAAGATCAATGGCGAGCATTCAGTATCCCCTCTGCCTAGAGGCCCCATCTACGGTCCAGTTACAACCCCTGGATCTAATGGAATGTTCAATGGTGGTTTGCAGAGAACATCAATTACAACTCCTGAATTGAATGGAAAGATCAATGGTGGTTTGCAGACAACATTCCCTCCTCCACCTGCCTATGACCACAATCCATTAAAGTTCAGTATGCATCCATATGGGTCTTATCAAGATGCCAACCCACTTGGTTCATACGGTTTTGCCAGCAGTGCTTATGGCAGCATCCCGCAGCCCACAGTTCATAAATGGGTAGAATGTGATGGCTGCGGGTGACACCTATTGTTGTGCCTCGCTACAAGTCCATTGTGTAAGTATTTTGGTTTCAGTTAAATTTTAATTGTGTTATGTAAAAAATGTTCTCCTAATATGCTTTTTTTCTTTCTTTGCTGCAGTAAGGACGACTATGATTTATGTAGTGATTGTTTCTCTCTGACGGGCAAGGAGGCCGAATATACCAGAATAGACAAGCCAATGCCACTAAGCGAAAGAATGAGGAACATTGATAAGGTGACCATATCAGTTTATTCATACTCATGATTAGATAGGTAAGTGAGGCAATAACATAATAATTTCAACTTGCTTTTGTTTACCATTCTCAGCATTTGAAGCTCCAACTTGACTGCCGATTCATCAAGGATCTCACTGTACCTGATGGAACAGTAATGGCGCCATCAACTCCATTTCGTAAGATTTGGTGCATGCGCAACAGTGGATCTACCGCCTGGCCTTTCGGGACCCAGCTTACCTGGACTGGCGGGATCAGTTTGCTCGCCAGAGCTCAGTGAAATTAGGGGTATGCACTGACAAACTTTGTACATGTAATTTATTTTCTAATTTGTCATGAATGTGAGATGACATGGATGCATCTCAGACCACAAGAAAGATTTAACTTGTGTCTTAACTTCTCAGATTTCCGAGTTCGGGTTTCCTGTTGGTGGAGAAATCGATGTTTGTGTAGATTTTGTTGCGCCTGCGAAACCTGGTAGGTACATATCGTACTGGAGATTGACATCGCCGGATCTACTGAACTTTGGTCAGCGAATTTGGGTTCTTATTCAGGTTTTTACTCGCCCTTGTTCCTGCCCTTTTTCTCTGCCTTTGTACTTCTTTTCTTAGGATTGTTTGCATTCTGAAATCATGTGCAGGTGGAACAGCCTGTTCAAACCAGTGGTAAGAATGATACTGCTGAAATAAACTTGAACTTGCCTGCGGACGGCAACCCTACAACATCAAAGCCTTCCATGGTATAGCCTAATTAGACTGTATCGTTCTCTTATGCCAGTTGCTTATGTTGCTTGTTTTCTTATATCTGATCGTTTGCATGCTATATTCATGTGCAGGTGGAACATCCTGTCCAGAACAGTGGCACTAAGCAAACTGTTGCCATAAACTTGAACTTGCCTGCAGAAGGCAGCACCACAACATGGACAGATTCTTCATCGAACTCTGACAACGACGACGAAGACAAAATTGATCAGGGTGATCTTTTCTCGCACTACTCAGCAAACACAAGGGATCGAAAGCTGTTGGAAGTGTTGTGCCCTGTGCACCTACAGCAGTTGAACCGGTTCAAGTGCCCATCACTGATCCTCACGCTTCATCTGCTGGAGGTATAGCCATGCCTGCTGGTGTGCATTCATCTGAAGCCGCACCACTGCCAAAACCTATCAGTATGCCGGCACCTCTACCTGCAGCTACTCTGGTTAACTCACGTGATGTTCTGGCTGCTGCACCTTCACCTGATGAAGTCTTCAGCGACATGGAGGAAAAACTTTTGAGAGAGCTGGCAGAGATGGGCTTCAGGCAGGCCGACCTAAACAAAGAGGTACTTAGGCAGAACGAGTATGACCTCCAGAAGTCCATCGACGATCTGTGCGGCTTCCATGAGTGGGATCCACTCCCTGCAGAGCTAAAGGAACTGGTACGTACCGATCCTCATCCTGTGCACGCCATTCCAGCAAAGGTCCTTTCTACTTGGGGTCCTTAACTCTTATCCCTTTAGGGTTTTGATGATGACACAGATTTGAAGGAGGCGCTCGCAAAGGATGAAGGAGCATCATGAAGCGTGTGGTGATGAATCTTCTGTCCAGAGAGAATGACCAGTGATGGCCGTCCTGTGTTCATCTGCTGGAGCGTGCTGCCTAGTAGTAAACCTAGATATAGGTAAGTAGTACAATGCGTGAATAAACTAGACGAACTGAAGTGTGATTGCTGCATAATGCAGTGGTACTGTAGTATAGTAGTAGCAGCCAGCAGCACCATAGTCTGTCGTTCTGGTGACTTGTGGTGTGTGGTGCAACCGTGGGTGTTCGGTTTGTGTTAGCAGATACCTTATCAGGTGAACCGCGTATGTGCTAGTATGTTTATATGTTTCTCGATGAAATGGTTGAGCGTATATGTTTGGAGCCTGCTGATCTTACCTTAGCGAACTGCGCATGGAGTTACTGTCAAGTGTCATATACTTGTACTCGCGGATATGGTGTTACTGTCATATACTTCTACTCAGATATGGTTCATGCCCGTGCCGGATAATCTCATACCACCACCCAGTTACGCGTCTATAGTACTTCGTATACGTAACACAGAAGTAACTTTTGCCCCTTTAACAGAGAGGCACCGGAGGCTTGCAAAGTACTCCCTCCGTTCCAATTTAATTGACTTGCTATTCACCAAATGTGGATGTATCTAGACATGTTACAAGTATAGATACATCCACATGTGGTGGATAGCAAGTCAATTAAATTGGAACGGAGGGAGTACGACGTTAGTTACATTTCCGTTACATAGTCCTGCTATATTGTATTTTGCAGAATGGAAATAGCAGGACACGAGGGAGAAGAATGAGCTGAACACACGGCCGAAGATAGGTCGGCATATGTTTTGCCGAAGGACCATATGTGGGCAGTCATGGGCGACACAATTAAAGTGTCTACTTTTCTGATGTGAAAAACTTGCACGTTTGCACCTACGACCTGGAGTCAGCATGGAAGAAATTAGCTATAGCGTGCCTAGTGTCCAATGCGGGGGATTGTCTACCACCTACCAGCAGCAGCCCTTTGTCCTCTGCTGTTTATAGAACTGATGACACCAAGGAGGTCGAGGCCTGAATCATGACATTGAACACCTGCCAATTCGCCGTATAGCAGAGGAATACACCTATTACAATTCCGTGTTACCTGTCCTGCGGTGGCTGGGATTTTTTATTTTGCAAATATCTTTGCACGTGAGATAAGCATGTCAGTTGTGATGGTTGTGCCCTGTTCTGGAATAGCCGTTATCATTGGAAGGAGTTGAGGAAGGTCTTGAGTTGACTGCGGGATCTACAAACGAGATTGAGAGGAAGAATGTACTTCAAATTGTTATGAAGTGCTTGTGCATTAAGGTTAATCTGGTATGGTGACCGCTGTTTCCTGTCATTTCTAGTTTCCAAATACACCGCATGAAAGTAAGAATATTATGGAGTGTAGCATGTGGATGGTTCAAATTCCTCACATTCAATTTTGCATCTAGATTTTGCATACGATTGGAAATCTTGTTCTATAAGCCACCAATTTTCAAATTAAAAGAGCATTTCATTCTAAGAACAGGACTATCAGAGCATGATCACTAAGAGCATGTACAAGGGGCATGTTGTAAACATTTGAGATAGAATAAACATCACACCATTCGACATTGACTAAAAACCAACAATTCTTTCATAAGTGGGGTTCGAGGAGATGGGTTTATTAGTCCAACTGTAAACTTGTCCACTAGATCTCAGATCAAACAGACCACATTTTCTGACTAATGATTGAAAATAAATCAAACGAGCAAATTAATATTCGATGATTTTTTTTCATACCATACTACCACTCATTCATGTCCCCGATACAAAACATGGACAGGCTAGAGTTATGATACACAAAAGAGACCACTTGAATCTCAAAGAGGATTTGGTGCACCTAGGCACCACTGATCCTGGTTTTTTTAATATGGTACTTTTGAGTTTCAAAAAAATCAAAAAATTTGAACATGAATACGTATATATGATATTTATATTTGTACAAAGTTTAGGTTGAAAGGACTTTTTATTTCAGGCTACAGAAAAATAACAAATTTGTGGATCCATAAAGTACTAAACAGAATCCTCTATTCTGTCTCTAATTTGTCTATTTGTGTAGCCTAAAATACAACGTATTTCGAAACGAAATTTGGTGCGTACATAGATAATATGTATATGTACGTGTATACTTTTGTTCAGAATTTTTTGGAACACCAAAATGTGATTTTCGTTTTTTGTTTTGAAAAAACTTAATTGGTGCCCATGTGCAAAAACAACTTTCCACCACTTGAACCCAGATTTGACTAGTTTGACAATGATAGGATCAGCATAGATAAAAACAAGCCCAAACTTCTGATTACTGCTACTATTAACATACGGGGTTAAGATAACATGGAAGAGAGATCTGATCTAGAGAGTAAGATGATGGAGAGAATTAGAGGAGTAAGATCGGCATGGGCCCATTCTCCAGCATGTTGCAAGCTGCCGTACGGCAGTTCGGGTTTGTAAATGATCGATGCATCATACAGTAGAAGTCACAAATTAATGTAAAATAAACTACTCCCTCCGATCCACTTTAAGTGTCGTACGAATATATCTAAATACATACAATTCCTAGCACATCTGGCCACAATTATTTGTGATCAGACTTCAGAGGGAGTGGTTTGCTCCAACAAGAGGTCATGGATTAATTTAGTCTAAAAATGCGATAATAACATCTCAAAGCCGCTAAATATGTACTAGTACTATGTGTAGATAACAATGTTATATTATCTTTTGATTACTTGATTGCGTTACTTTTATGCGATAGATACAGATACGTATTGTATTTGGATAGAAGTCTAACAGAAAATAAGTCAATATTGGTCAAATCGGTTAAGTCGTCATTTTTTTGCACAGGGGTCAGTCCCAAAGGACCGAGAGCTTTCATTAAAAGTCAACACTAGAGTTACAACTTACAGATAAGGCCGCACATAAGTTGGAAACTACAAACCGGCCCATATATTTTGCAGAAAGGACCTAAGAACAGAAAAGGAAAAAGCGATGAGGTCCTGCTCCATCTCCAGCACGATGAACTCTGAGCTCGACGCAGCCAATCTCCACCTCGCCAGAGACGCACCACTTGGGAAGAGGAGACGGGAGCATGCTGCGCACGAGTCGAAGGGCCTCCGCCTCGGCAACAAGGCCTGGAGGTTGATTTGTACCATCCGACGCTGACCGGGGATCTGTCGTCGACATCCGAGGCAGAGCGGCCGCCATTCGGACATGAAGAACGACGACGAAAAAGGCGTCGTCGTGAGGAAGCTCCCCATAGAAGAACTAGCACTCCCCTGCTGCAGATCGAAGCAGCGGTAGGCCAGAGCACCAGAGTCCACTTCTCGTCACTGAGACGAGCAGGAAAAGAGGAATCCAATCCCCCAGCGTCGCTGCCCAACCTGCTGCAAACCACGAGCTTATTGGAGCTGCTGCACTCGACTTTGTGCCTCCAGTGCGTCTCCCACCGTGGGAGCTCGCCACCGAGAGTCAACGCCAAGGCATGGCCACAGCTCGCCGGTAGCCGCGCCAGGCAACAAGAGGGGAATACGGCTTTATTATCAGAGATGCCTTGGCCAGGCTCCTCCATCAGCCATGTCCAACAGAGCAAAGCAAACAAGAGCAGCAGGGCAAGGACGCACCAGATCCAACCGATGAGATCCAGTGACCTACTCCAAGACGCCACACAGGGACGAAGACGAAGCCTATTGTACAACCTACAACTACTAGCATCTCTCCTCCACCATCTCCGAGCGGCGGCGCCGCCGGAGAAGGCTTCGGATCGGTGTAAGAGCGGGTGGAGAGCTCTCAAGCGAAGGGATGAGGAGAGAGAAAGAAAAGGGGGAAGTGAGAGCCTCCTGCTAGGCGTGTCACACCGGTTAAGTCATCCTGCATGTCATATATCTCACCGCTACTCCTTCTACATTTTTACCCAGCTATCATCCCACAGTGAAAATCAAATGAAATATAGCTTAATCACACTGAAATCTGAAGAAGTGCTAGAAGAACCAATTGTGTGAACAGGCTGATTTCCTTTTTCCGCATGTGCATACTACCTTTGGGGGTGCCGGAGTTGTAGGTGAGAATAGGAGCTTCTAGCCCTTGGTGTCTCCATGGCTATTGCCGAGTTCTCCATGGCTGTTTAGAACTTTACTGTTTAGAATTTCTATGACTTTGTTTTTAATTTCTTTTGTAAATTTCACTCATTTTCTATGTGTATGTTAATAACCATGTATCATGCTTTTGTCCGTAACTTCCTACAAATGTTTCCTAATTCTTTTTATAAAGGTGTGTTGTGAGTTTTTGGGTACTTAGCAAAGCGTGCATTGTATTTTAAGTATTTGGTGTATGATCTGTATTCTGTAACATTGCAGGTTCTTGAGCTCCTCGAAAAATTTAGTTAGGTTAGTTGTGCCATTTTACATCCAACGAGATGGAGAAAATTTGGTGGACATCTTTTGGTGGACATCTTAACGAATGTTCACAAAACTAATAGCTAATTTAGTTAATAGTAGTGACTAATTAGCTTTGTCTTTGTCTTCATGAGTTAAAAAACGTTGTAGTTGATGAGTTGAACAACATTTTAGTAGTTGATGACTTGAACAACACCTTCGGATTGATGACATAAGTTCATAATGTTTATTCCTTTCAATTTCAAATATGCTATAAAATTTTCCAGTTATATGAATTATAAATATATTGATCAATAGCGGAGGTCGTGTATTGCACGAGCTACTACTACTGCTACTCCTGCTGCTACTGCTACTCCTCCTACTGCTGCTCCTCCTCCTCCTCCTCCTCCTCCTCCTACTGCTGCTGCTCTGCTGCTGCTAATGCTACTGCTAATGCTAATGCTACCACTGCTACCTACTGCTGCTGCTGCTACTGCTGCAAAGTTTGGTACTCCCCCGTTGGAAAGTCCATTTGGAGCAAGGGCTCCATGGTGCCCTGGATTTTTATTTTTAAATCGACATTTTAATGTTTCCGAAAATTCTGAAAAATCATAAATGTTGACAATGATGTATTATACGGTTCTGTAAATTTGTAACATGGAATAGTTTGTTTTCCGACCTATACAAAAAGAAAAACTCTAACAAATCTGAAAATTTTCGGATTTTGCACTGTTCACATCTCAGATTCGGAAATTTGTCATTTTTATACAGCCCCAAACTACACAATATTTCGCACTAAAATTTTGCAAACTAGTAGAAATAATAATTGTTGACATCCAGAAATTTTTTCACATTTTTTTCGTAACTTGAAAACGTCGTTTCAAATTTTTCAAAAAAAGAGCTCCCTAAAGCTCGTCCTCCAAATCACCTCACTCCCCTTCACTAATGTAAAGCATTGCTACCGAAAGTGAAAACGGAGACCCTAGAGTTACATGTAGCTTGGTTTTCCAAACAAAAAATCTAAATTTTTCTGTTTCGAAAAATTCAAAAAAATCATAGGGGTAGATAATATCGAGATTTACCACTGTACAAAATTTTATTAAAAAATCGTTGAATTTTCACCTGGGAAAAAAAGACAGATGCGTAGAATTGGATTGGTGAACAATCCGAAAAAATCGAAATTCCGTCAGATTTGTCATTTTTATATAGCCTAGAATAATGAAAAATTTGTCTTGAAACTTTACAGAGTGGATAGATATCGACTTTATCTCTACATCTAGGATTGTTTTTTCGAATTTTTTGAAACAAAAATATATAGATTCAATTTTTTTAACCGAGCTACATGTAGCTTGGCCTTCAAACGTCGCGCTCATCGAACCTACATTTCAATTTTGATTATATACATACTAAAATGAGTGAATATATGTATAAATAAATATACATACATTTAAATAACGAAAATCTAAAATTCGTTACATTAGTGAACAGAGGGAGTAGTAAAAATACCATGTATCTTGAATGTCGTATGAACTTTGTACTAGGTACTCCTATCTAGTCTAGGCGTACAACTTTTGTACTTCATGATTTCTTTCTCCTCGCGACCGTTTGTACTATGTACTTCAGTAAGTTTGGTAGTAAAAAGTTCATGAAGTACAAAAATATCTAATTACATAGTCCAAAATTTCTTGAAGTAGACACTGGAAGCTGAAGTACAAAATTCTCGAAAGAGGGAGTACAAGTGCACAGAAAGATGGAGTACATCTGCGCTGCACTTGGAAGAACACCCACGCTGCACGTGAAAGTACATCCGTAGTGTACCAGGAAGTATGCCCTCGCTACATGTGAAAGTATGTGCGTTCTACCTGAAAGTACATTCGCGTTGCTACGCGCTGAATCTGAAAGTACATACGCCCAGAACCTGGAATTACGTCTGCGATGTATCTGAAAGTACACTGGTGTTGCACTTGAAAATACACCATTACTAGCTTCGAAAGTAAGAAAAAAGTTTCTCAAAATCTATCAACATGAGATCTAGTTTGGAAAATCCACGAGAATCTAAAATATAAAAACGACTCGTAATTCGGACAAGCGGTGCAAAAGATATTTCATTTTGAAAAAACAAATCTTGAAAATAAATGCGCGTAAATCCCAACAAAGCTCTCTCATTATAACACTTGTCGCACATGCACACACCCAACATGGTCCCCACGGAAGGAGAACCTTACACTTGGCGAGCAGAGAACGCACAGAAGAGAAAACACGATAAGTGTGGCGATAACAGAGTGCGTACGAGACCTTCGCAAACTTTCTCTTTTTTATTGATTTCGTCTACACATATACTGTTGTTGTTTTTCCACAATCTTGGGTGGGACACAATTCAGGTCGACTCCTATGGGGTTCTGTCCTAGCTTGATTGTAATCTCGACGGCGAGCGGGCAGCGGGACATCGATTGGGGTGACTAGGGTAGGCGAGCGTGAGGCATCATCGTCAGTACGACAGAGATGGTTTGGAGAGATGAGCATAGCTGATACGAGACTAGGGGGTGGGTCGACCTGGATTACCTAATGGGTCACTCGGGACCGGCTCTACTAACCCAGATCACATTCAAGGCCAACCCACTTGCCATGTGGGCCTCAAATTTTTGGGATGGGTAAGTGACCCAGTGGTCCAACCCTACCCTTTCCCATCCAGAGCCAGACACAATAGTCGAACCAGCGACACCATTGTCTAGCAAACTGCCAGCCACTCCATACTACTATGAAGTGTCAAGTTCTGACATGTGCGCTTTTGACTTTTAGAAAGTCAAATCAGGCCAACTTCGTTTTTTGACAACTTTCTATATTTCAAAAACTTTTGAGTAAATAAAACACAAAATTCATAATTCTAACTATCAACCTCCAGAAATTATAACTTTCAGAAACTCAATACTTCCATAAATTGCGTGGGTACTTTGACTCCCACTTTGGCTATAAAAGAGCATGCAACTTTCCAAGTATCTAGATAGATCAATTAATTGTTGGCTGGTTACCTAGTCTCATACCAACACTAATTGAATGGGGGGGGGGGGGGGGGGGGGGGGGGAGGGAGGGGAGAGAGGGTCCTTGCAGGATAAAGACCGTGAGCACTGACCCGAGTCGTGTTCACCCTCATCACCATAAGCTTCAACAATTAGCCTCTCTTCTACCATGCATCGCACAACCCATGTAAAAAAAAAAGCTTCAACAACTAGCCAACCATTATTCCTCCAGCATGCATCGTACAACCCATGCCTTACTCATCATCATAAGCATCCCTCCATCATTAACCTATCCTACAAAACTAGATCCTCTCCACGAGGTCAGTTGCATTTCCAGCGAGTGGAATGCCTTGCTCTCTTCCAGAAGAGAGTCACGAATGACAATGTGAACTTCCTCGCCTCGTGGCGAGGATGATGTTGTTTGTCGGTGGATAGGAATCAAGTGTGGACGGTACATAGATGTCTATGTCGTCAAGTTTCACCTTTGTAATTTATACCCATAATTATAACTTCCCTTCAGTGGAGGAGCGCTTGACCAACATCGTCATAGAAGGGGAAAAAGATTAAATTAAGTGTCTTATTTTGTGAGCTGGGGATGGGGGGCAATGGCCCTCCTGGCCCTAAACTCCTCCTCTACTTCCATGTCATAATGCCAACGGTTTATTTGGCAAGATAGTCCCTCTCTGCTTTTACTTGAAACATCTAGAGCACATGGAACTCTCGGCATCATAAACCGTTTGCTAGGGCCAAGCATCCAAATTCCTTAATTATTGGACTCCATGAGGAACTTAAAATACCCGACCTATGGCATACCATTCATCGATAGAGTGCCTCCTCAGCTTGGTAATAAGTTACAATATTTTGACATTACCAGTTTGATGCTCTTGATTCTGATATGTATTCAACAGACGTTACTTGTTAAAAAAATGCCTAAGCTAAAGTACCTTGGCATAATCATAATAGATCTGTCAGGGGCAACTAGCTGGCCTCATATATTGAATATGCTTCCATCTTCGAGAGTCATCCGGCTTGCTTCATGTTGACTTGGTACTGCAAAACCCATCTTCGAGAGTCATCTGGCTTGCTTCATGTTGGCTTGGTATTACAAAACCCAATTGTATCTACCTTAGTAATCTCACAAAACTTGCAAAACTCGGCCTCTACAACAATATTTATCATGTACATTTGTAGGATTTTTTAAGAACTGCACACGTCTTTGGTTCCTCGATTTAGCATGGAATAAATTGCATGGAAGGTTACCAACATGTGTACATGGGAGCTCGAGAGTTTACATGTTCTATGACTAGGACGCGATGCATTTTGTGGGACTATTCCCGCCTAGATAGCAGATCTTTAATAACCTTTAGTACTTGGATCTATAATCAATAATATGTCATCAAGCTTCACCTTTGTAATCCAAACCCATAATTATAACTTCCATTCAGTGGAGGAGCTTAGATGGGGCAAGCAACTTAAATGAAGTATGTTATTTTGTGAGCTGGGGGGGGGGGGGGGCAAATTGCCCCCCGGGCCTAAACTTGTCCTCTACTTCCATGTCATAATGCCAACGGTTAATTGGGCAAGATAGGTCCCTCTATGCTTTTACTTGAAACATCTAGAGCACATGGAACTCTCAGCATCATAAACTGTTTGCTAAGGCCAAGCATCCAAATTCCTTAATTATTGGGCTCTATGAGGAACTTAATATACCAGAACCCATAGCATACCATTCATTGGTAGAGTGCCTCCTCAGCTTGGTAATCTATATAAATCACAATATTTTGAGATTACCAGTTTGATGCTCTTGATTCCAATGTGTATTCAAAATAAATTACTTGTTAACAAATATGCCTAACCTAAAGTACCTTGGCATGAGCTTAATATATGTATAAGGGGCAGCTAACTGGCCTCATATACCGAATATGCTTCCATCTCCGAGGGTCATCCATCCTACTTAATGTTGACTTGGTAGTAAAAAAAATGCACCCCTACCTTAGTAATCTCACAAACTTGAGAAACTCGATCTCTGCAACAACAGAGTGAACCACACAATTGGGTCTTGTTGGTTTTGGAAAGGAGCAGCATTAAGTACATAAATCTTGGGTCTAACATATTATTCAGCCAGTTTCCTCATGCACTAGAAACATGATGTCTCTCTAATTTTCCATTTCATTTGTCATGGAATTTAAACAAGGACATGGGGATCACAAAAACATGGATAATTTTCATAGTTCAAATTCCTTGACTTCACTATGTGAAAGGACATGTCTCCCCTAATTAGTTTTGTGTGTTTGTTAACAACATAAGTATGATCTTACCGTGTGCTAAAGTACTATAGGTATATTTGATGAAATGCACAAGACGGTGGTTGACCCCTGTAAGGAGAAACAATCGAAGTCGGTGGCCCGTAGATTTAACAAATTATTGAGTCGTAGGGCACATGTACTATCAAGAGGGGTTACTCTTTGGAAAGTCTAGGAAATCATCTTGCTGCACACATACACACTTGCACCCAGATAATCACAGACAAATAATGGTAAAGAGTTTCCCCAAAAGTATCTAGTGGCTATTGGAAACAGCCCGTAGACTCCGGTGCTGTCAGGCCGGAGACTCTGGTGTGCAAACACCGGAGTCTCCGGACTCAGTGCAGCCGGAGACTCCGGCCCCATTTTTACTCGGATTTTGACATTTGCTAGCGCTTGCCGTGAGCCTCTTCTCCATCCAGAGCATGGCCGGAGTCTGGCCGGAGACTTTGGAAGTCTCCGGTCTGGCCGGAGCCTCTAAACCCCTCATGGGCCAGAGTCTCTGAACCCAGGGCCAGAGACTCCGGTCCTCCAGGTCGGAGACTCTGGGTTAAGTTTCCTACAATGGCTAGATTTCGGAGGATGCTATAAAAATCCTTCTCCTACGTTGAGAAGGGTGCCACGACCAGAATATTTCTCCCCACCATTAATGCAAGCTTCAACTCACTAGAACTCTCTCCCTACCCACTCAAACACCTTGTCCTTCTAGGACTTGGAAGAGTTGACCTAGATCTACACTTTCACCTAAGCGATTTGATTTCCCTATCCATTCCATTGAGGAACTTGTTACTCTTGGGTTCATTGGAACCCTAGACAGTATTGGTCATCTTGGCTTTGGAAGCCGTGAGGACTAGTCGGGAGCCTTGTGGATGCGTGCCTCGACCCTGTGATTCTTGTGGCTATGGGACCCGCGGGAATTCTGTGGGAGCATCCAATTAACTTGTGGAGTGTGCCTCATCCATGTAAAGGTTTGGTTTCCAACCTCAAGGGCATCATATAGTGACTCGTGCCACTCCACATCGGGTGGAAGCAGGAATGAGATTACAGTGTGCCATGACAACTATTCGGGGATAAAATATTTGCACCGCTCCAACGGAGACTAGCTTCCTTGTGAAGTGAACTTCGGGATAAAATATCCGCGTCATTGTGTGGTTATCTTAAGTTTCCTTTAATTGTTGTTGCTAGCTTATCTTTTATTATATCTTGCTAGCTCGTATCTTACTTATCATATAGTATTGTTCACCAAGTTGCATATCTAGAGAACTTATATTTGAGCAAAGACTAAATTGTTAAAAGAAAAGAAAATTTATAGTTGCCTATTCACCCCCTCCCCTCTAATCAACCTACTCGATCCTTTCACGGTGAATGATAGAAATGGCGATGTAGGAACCTTGATGGAGGTGATGTCGTAGTGTGCATGGAAACAATTGCATAAGCTATATTTCAACGGAAACGGGTTCACAAGAACCATGCCAAATTCGATAGAGGATTAACCAACTTGAACACACTTGATCTCTATAATGACAACCTAATGGACGTATCATGTGCAGAATTGGAACCCTTACTAATATAATTTCTTTGGACCTAAGACACAACGAATTCAGTAGTAGTGTACCTCATGAAGTTGGTGCCCTTACTAATCTAGCTTCTTTGGAACTAAGATACAACTCTAGAAATTGGTGCCATCACTAATCTATGTTCTCTCGAACTAAGACACAACAACTTCGGTAGTAGCATACCTACTGAATCGTTGCCCTCGCTAATCTAGGATCTCTATTCAAATTGGTCAATTTGTGGTACCTTGTTTTTTCAGAAAATATTTTGGAGGAATAAAATTATCAATGCATTGGGTTTGAATCAGTCATTGCACCTTCTGTTAAGAAACAATATTTTCAGGTACATTTCTAGGAGTTCTTAAGAACATCACACGCCTTTGGTTCTCGATTTAGCATGGACTAAATTTCATGGAAAGGTACCAACATGGATACATGAGAGCTGGGGAGTTTACATGTTCTATGTCTATGCCGCAATGCATTTTTCTGGGACTATTTGGGTTGCTATAGCATATCTTACTAACCTTTAGTACTTGGATGTATAACCAATTACATGCCTGGTGAACAAGCGAATTAAAACAATCACGGTTGAGCCTTGAATAATGCGAAATAAAATTAACATTTAATTTATCAAGCATAATTTTTTTCTTTTTTATCATGAAAACTGCAGAGCAACATCCCCACAACATTTTATTAAAACTCAAGCATAAAAACTAAATATGTTAGGCTCAACTATGTGCAATAACACTTGTGCTAAAAGTTAAATAACTACTATGTGATAACAAGATATATAAATTCAAATTCGATGGCTATCCTAAAGTAAATTTATAAGTAGTGAAGCTCGGATAAGAGCTAAGTGAGGCACCAAGAGGCGATGATTAATCCCAAAATTCACTTCTAAAAGGAAGCTAGTCTATGTTGAAGAGGTGTGGCAACGTAGTGACCTCGAAGGCCACAAATGTCTCACCTAGAGGTGTGGTTCCACAACACATACCAAACCACCTTGAGATGCAGGAACACACCACCCACCACGGCAAGTAAGGATCACCTTATTCATCTCAAGCCGTCACACAACGGCAGTCCCTAAATCCGTACAAATTGACTTGGCAGTCTCCGGAATTTAATTGGTTCCTAAATCCGTACAAATTGACTTGGTAGTCTCCGGAATTTAAATGGATGCTCCCGAAGCTTTCTAATTACACCACAAATATTGATCTTGGCAACAACATCAACCGATTAGGGTGCCCAAATACCCAAGAGTAATAAGCTTCTCAGACTTTCATTTCCACGAATTACCTATAACAAACACATAATAATGTCATTGTGTGCAGCAAAAAAACACTATGGTTAAACCCTGCTGTCACAAAAGAAACCTCCGCAGCTTTTAACCTTTGTTGCATCTTGGATACTTGGCTAAAAAGATATGTTTGCAGAAACATATGATTCAGGAAGCAAAGCGCACAACATGCGTTGCAAATAACCAAACAATAGCATGCCTCACACAAGTTTCAGCTATATTATTGGACAATATCACAACTGGGACCTTCAACGGAAATGACAATCAGGTGGAGTTAAAATGGGAAAAAAAAACACCAGAGCCTGCCTCGGAAGACAGGGCTTGTAGGGGTGTGTATGCAATTATGCATCTCTCTGAGTCACCAGGAACACAAAATTATTTCCAGGTCAAGAGTTTTGTAGTATGTACATATGATGCTCAATCACGATGCAAACTGAGCTTTCAGAACTGCTGGTCCAGGATTGCGTCTTTCTCCGACTTGTTCTGACCACCGCTGACATAGCCCACAAGGCTCCCGGAGACATTGGAGACCCAGGAGACACTGCGCGCCAGCCAAGCCTTGGGAGTCGACGCTTGCGGGCTCTCTGCTGCTGCTGCTGCAGCCAAGCTCTTCTGTTCTTCCTCGAGCAATGCATCAAGCCACTTCTTTGACATGTATTCTTTCACTGCTTCTACACCTTGGTTCACAATCTCTGCTGGTGGCATGGCCAGAGGGTTCTGCTCCAGGTTAAGCTTCTCTAGCTTATCGAGCCGGCCAAAACTATCAGGCAGTGCATGGATCTGGTTGTTGCTGAGGTCAAGCTCACGCAGGTTCAGCAGGTCGCCAAATGAGAAGGGGAGCTCCTTCATGTCACTAAAGTTGCTGCTTAAGTTGAGAATCTCAAGACTGGAAAGTTTCCCTATGGCAGACGGCAGGCCGCAGAGTTCATTGAAATGAGCATCCAGGAGGTATAGTGATTGCATCTCACAGATAGATGATGGAAAAGACCGCAGCTTGTTCATGTGGACCCAGAGCCTTTGCAGATTAACCAGTTCATAGCCAATATTTGTTGGCAGATAAGTGAGCCCATTGTAGCTTGCATTGAGCTCAACCAGTGACCTGGAATGTGAATTATCAGTCTCTTGAACGGTGTTAATTAACAAATCCAAGGGAACTTAAGGAGTAGTATCTACCTGCATTTTGAGATGCTGTCTGGCAGTGTTCTCAGCTTGTTAGTCGACACATCTAGAATCTTCAGATTGGATAGTAATCCAACAGTATCAGGGAGAGACACCAAGGCATTAGAAGCGAGACGGAGCTCTTCAAGATGTTCAAGCGCTCCTATAGCATCTGGAATAACCTATAAGCACATTAAATCCACTAAATTAGGAACAACCGTATAATACCATAGCTAACAAGTGATACAGCAACCTTGTGGTTGTTGAGGAATTAACCGGATAAATGAACTGAGTTTTTAAGGGCTAAGAAAGAAAATCAACATTTATAACTAGCATCTGTTGTGTCTGCTGTTAAATGATTGTTATGGATCACAAAGTTCAAACCATAGAAATCAGATATAAACATATATCATAAGCAAGGGCAAGCAATATGCAAGTGACAAAATTATTGACAAAAGTAGTTTTCACTGCTTCAACCTATGGTTCTCGAAATTTCCAACCCAAATAAGTCCTCCAGAAAATCAAGCTAGCATACTCTTACCTCCTAACTCCTACCAATTTGATATTCTGCTCTGAAAAAACTTGCAAATAACCGCAACATACTACTTGTGACCTCAGATGACTCAACATTAGTGCGTGTATAGCCTAAATCAAATTAGTGATCACATCAAAGCTGATGCCAAACCCCACTTCCTTCCAGACTTGATTGTTGCGACCAACACTTAACAACTCCTGCCAATTTGATATTCTGTTCTGCAAAAACTTGCAAATAACCGCAACATACTACTTGTGACCTCAGATGACTCAACACTAGTGCGTGTATAGCCTAACTAAAAGTAGTGATCAAATCAAAGCTGATGCCAAAGCCCAATTCCTTCTAGACTTGATTGTTGCGACCAACACTTAACAACTCATTCCAATTTGATATTCTGTTCTGCAAAAATTTGCAAATAGCCGCAACATACTATTTGTGACCTCAGCTGACTCAACACTAGTGCCTGTACAGCCTAAATCAAATCAAAGCTAATGCCAAACCCAATTCCTTCCAGACTTGATTGTTGCGACCAAAACTTAACATTAACAGTACTTCAATGCATCCTTGCATAACTTGTACCAGCATAGAATGGGATAACTCGCACTAAGTCTGCCAGAACAATAACATACAGACATACCTGATCCTAAGTGATAAGTGACAAGTGACAGATCAGTCTCGCCTTCATGTAATGCAATGTCAGAATTCACAAAACTAACTGTCCTTACCGACAAATCTGTACTCAAATTACTTGGCACATAATTATAAGCATCCACCAGGCCCATAGACAGCCTGATACTGCACAAGTTGGCTCACCAATGCACAAAATACTCAACAAACCCAGTAGAGCTAACGTTTTTTGCACAATAGTGGTAACGGGCTCCAAAAAATAAACAGATCTAAACATATGCTTGCGATGACAAGTTTCTCACCTCGAGCTGGTTGTGCGAGACGTCGAGCACGCGGATCCCCTGGATCTTTCCGAAGGCCTCGGGCAGGTAGCGCAGCTTCCGGTCCACGAGGCGCACGCTCTCCACCGCCTTGCCCTCCTCGGCCTGCTTCAGCACGGCGACGACCTCCTCCTGCGCCGCCGCATCCCCCGCCTCAGCACCGGCCGCCGACTCATCATCCTTCCCCTCGGCGTCCTCCAGGTCCTTGCCCTCCATCGCCGACCGGTACACCTTCTCGAGCCTCCCCTCCGCCTCGTGCAGCAGCGCCTCGTACGCGTCGTGGGTCTCCTCGAGCTTGACCACCGCGCGGCAGGCCTCGAGGTCCGCCTCGATGATCCGCTGCGCGCCGTCGCCGGCGGTAGAGGCGGCGGCGATGAGGGCGCGGGAGGAGTCGACGAGCTCGTGGTCGGGGCGCGGGCCGAGGTCCTGGAGCGCGGAGCGGGCGGCGGAGACGTCGGCGACGGCGCGGGACATGGCGCGGAGCACGGAGGGGTGGCGGAGGCCCGGCATCCGCTCTACGAGCTCGAACTCGCCGAGGGAGGGCGAGCGCGGGGACGGCGTCTGCGGGGCGTGCGGCTGCTCGATGTCGACGTCGCCGCCGGGGGACGGCTTGGTCTTGGAGAGCGTGGGGATGCGGGAGAGCACGTAGGACAGGATCGGGTGGGCCTGCGGCGCCGGATCCATGGCGGAAGCGACTCGGGAGGCGGGGATCGGGGGAGATGACGAAGACGGGGGAGGGTGGAACTGGACTGGAACTGGATGCTGTTTTATGGTGGGTTTGGGAAAGCGGGGGTGCGCCTCGGCAGTTCAGCCACCTGGCCGGCAGATCCGTGGGGATTGATTATGGTCAGAGTCGATCTCCAAATCCAATCCAGGGTTTACTGCTGGTCTGCTACACGGCTTCTACTACAGTACTTCTCGCTCAAGAAACGGTCAACAGGAACGTTCGCGCCGGTTATTATTCCTTTTTCTGCAAGTCAAAATTCGCCGATTGGCTACATTTTTTGCGACTTTTTTCAACAAAAAAATTGCATCATCTTATCTTTCGCCCAAACTTTGCGACTTTGCTTACTCTCGCTCGTGCGAGCGCTCGCACGAGCCGCGTCGTCGCTGGTCTCCCGTGTCGCGGCGTCTATTCCCTTTTCGGCAAGTGAACGTTTTCCTTTTCCGTCACGGTCCGTCGCGTCTCGCGTGCTATTCCCTTTTCTCGTTTCAAATTATTTTTTTTTTTTGGAAAAGGACCTGATCCATAAAACAGCATACTCAGTACAACTTACAAAGAAGTCCAGAAAGAAAAACGAAATTACAGAAGGACCCTGCAAATTGCAAAGAGCACCCCGAGCAGCCTCAAACGAACGCGATCAGGTCCACCGCCGCTCTCCCAGAACGCCTAGACCACGCCGGCGCCGCCGTACCGCACTCCACCGGAGCAGAAGAGCCACCACCACCTTAGGAAGACGACCGCAAGATCCAGCCGCCGCTCCGCGACGGCATCTGGCTCGATGAACGACCACGGCCTCAGCTCCGCAGCTCCAGCACCACCCAGCATCCCGCCGACGCCGCGTCGACCAGGCCCGCCCACCACGCACCAACTCCAGGGCCTGCTCGCTTCACCACCATGGCCAGCAGCAGCAAACGCCCCGAAGCAGAAAACCTCCCAGCACACCTGCAACAAAACCAGAACACCGCTCCCCACCGCCTCCTCCCCTCGCCTCCACGGCCGGCCAGAGGAGCACGGCGGAAGAACCGCGCCTGACAGACAACCTCCACAGCCTCCCCGGCGAACGCCGGAACGGGGAAGGAGGGGGAGGACCAACACGCCCAAACACACCGCCGCCATCGCCACCGTCGTCGACAGCAACGCCAGGGCACTCACACCTACTAAACTACTACCTATCTACAGCCAAGCAAGAGCCCGAGCTCCCCCCACCTCACGGTGCCAGGATGGCGACCGGAGGCGGAGGGGAGCGCAGATCTGCCGACGAACGGAGAGGACTCGAAGTCGCCTTTTCCTTCGCCTCTCTCTACTCTGTTGCTTGCGAGTACTACTCGTGTGACTGTTGCACTGCTTGTTTCAAATTATTTTGAAAACGCTCCTCTGCCCCCGCTCGCCTCTATTCCCTTTTCTCATCTCGCCGAGCGGCGACGAGCGGCCGCCGGCGGCGCAAATCCGCCTCATCTCTCGGCACCCAGTTGCAGAGGAGACGGTGGCGCTTCATCTCCGTTCCATCCCGTGGAGTTTCCCCCAGTTCTAGCGCTCCCGCGTCGTGAGATTTCCCTCTCGTCGGCTCTCTCTCTCTCTCGACCGGTCGCTGGCGTCTAAAATCCGTCCTTATTCCCTGCATCTATCGGCACCCAGTGGCATAGGAAACGCCGACGCTTCATCTCCGTCTCCTTGGTTGGAGTTTTTCTCTTGTTCTAGCCGCACCCGCACTGTGAGATTTCTAGATCTAGGGTTTTCTCCACCGGCGGCAGCAGTCGTCTCCTGTATTCATCTGTTCCGGTGAGTTTTCGGTTCCGATATTCATCTAATTTTTTAGGGTTTGTTTCTGTTATTGTATCGTATATACCTCCTGTTTGATTTAGGTGCCTATTCCCTTTTCTGATGCATCGTTATCTTGTGTTTTCGCAGCTGATTGCATGCGCGGGAGTAGTATTGTTCATCATTTAGCGGCCGTTTCCAAATAGTTTCAGTTAACCAGGTGAGTTTTCAGAGGCTATCTGCATTCCCACGTTTTGCATTTGTCTATCTCACGCTTTAGTTAGTCACAGGGATCGGTAACTTGCTTTGATTTGTAGTGGGTATTTACTTCAGATGGTTGGTAACACTTTAGATGGTTGGTCATCATAATGCATTTTTTGGGTATCATGATGTACTAGTTGATATGATGATGTACTAGTAGTTTGGGATGGTAATATGTGTTCTGTATACTTGGTAACATTTTTCTAGTTATCTGAATTTTTTCGATGGTAGTACTTTGTCTAGTTTTTCTAAGTTGTAAATTGCGCTCTAGATGTTTTTTTATAGTGTGCTTATATGAAGTCTGTATGAGTCCATTAGGATTTTTGTAGTAGTACCGCACTCATGTATCCCAGCTAATGGTCTGTGTTTTTTTTTAATTATGTATGAATCCTGTAGAATGATGCAGTAGAATCCCACTCATGTGTCTCTGCTAATGGTTTTGTCTTTTTGATGAAGTATGTATGAATCTAGTATAATTAGTAGCAGGACTTGTTTTCCAATTGTTGAATTTTTTTCTCAAGGTGTAATTGATGTTTATTTTTTATTTTTGTAGGTGTTGTGCCATGGCTGGTAAACGAAAGGCTGATACTCCTGCTGGTAAACGTAAACTTGAGAATGCCCGGAGGGAGGGTCGACTACCTGTGGCGTCCGAGCGCGCACGGAACAGGGCTTCTCCGAGCGGGCTACTGAAACTTTATCCTGACATCAATGATGCGCAGAAAGCTGCTGTTGTTACTATGGGCTTGGGTCCTATGCTCAACATCAAGTGTACTAATCTGGACAATAAATTGATCGGCTGGCTAGTTCCTACGTATGATAGGTTCTCTCGTGCTTTTGTTATACCAGGGCGTGGTAGGATAGATTTAAATGCTGAAGCTGTGTACCGAGCCATGGGTCTTCCTCGGGGCGAGATCACAGTTGTCTATCGAGTCGACAAAGACATTGAATCTCGTCTGGGACCTATTCTTTTTCCTGGTCTGCCTAGCACTCCTGAAACCACAAGTTTATTCACGATGTTGAAAAATATGAAGGAGGCTGATTTAAAGTTCAAGCAATTGTTTAGCATGTATCTTGTGGCTACTATTCTTGCTCCAACAACTAGAAATAGAGTCAGCAACAGCTGCTACCCCATCATGGTAATATTTTGTTTGTATCATATTATTCACTGCTGTAGATTTGTTATTTTTTAGTCTGATTTTCCTTGTTGGGTATAGGTAGGATTTTAACCAGTTTTTTGTGGTTGCCCTTTTTTTATTTTTGCAGGATAAAGTTGATGATGTCTGCGATATGAACCTGTGTCAGTTTGTGTGTGACAAACTACATGAGCAGTTGTAAGTTGGTAAACTATCAGCTGCCTGCCTATTATGCATATAGGTACATTTTTTTTTTGAACTTCGATATGTACATCATTAAGTTTTGTTTTTAGCTGATTTCCTTTAAATTAGTGCATCTCAAAATCCATTTTTGTGTGGCTGCCTGCTTGAACGAAACTTTTCCCTTTTGACGCTGTAGCTATTATATGTTGATTCAGTCGACATCAGTGCACTCAACATTGTACTGCCTGAAGGTGCTTTCCTTGTCAATGTGTGGTCAATTGAACTCATCAAAATTGTCTTAGATGCGGACATGAAAAGGGATTTTTCGGGATATGGAAACTTGGAGGCAAGTATGCTATATATTTTTTTTCATTTATGCATAGAGCAGCTACGTTGTCATGGCTAATTTGATTATACACACACAATTAAAAATGTTGGCTATCCTTTTTCTGTTTGTCAGTATGATCTGAATTTTATAGTATTGTTTTTTGGCAGTTTTTTTACAAATCTCATATGTGTTTTGTTCGGTCTTCCTTTTGTCTGATATGCAGCTGAAGCCGCACCTTTCTATTGATCATAAGTTTTTTGGCGGTCCAGATGGGTTTGAAACCTGGATTGACGCCAATACTTCACAGCACTGTCCGAAACCGGTAATGACATTCTAGTCTTTAACATATTTTTCTCAAAAAAATTATCTCTTTTTTTATACCCCCATTTGTTACTTTTGCCTATGGTTCCTCATTTGCTCATTTTCATTTTTTGTTAATTCCAGCGTAAAGAGAAGGTAAAAAGATTGATTGGTGAGTTTGCATCTGGCATGACTCGTCTATTGAGCAAGTTGGTCCAGGAGTGGACAGATCTTGATGAATGCGATGCTGCTGCCGCTGAACAATCGTTTGGTAAATTCTCAAGGGACTTTGTTGTGGATGGACAACCTCCGGCTACCTCTACTCATACTCATGCTGAAGATGGGCTTTCTCCATCAAAGGTTTCTGCCAGTCCTCACCCGTCTGTCCCAATTGATCCCAAAGTGGCCTCATCAAGGAGTTTGCGTGCCAGGAAGACAGTACGGAAGATACCTGTGAGTCTTACAGCCAAGGATGACATGATGAAAACTCCTACAGTCAACCGGACTGTCGCCGCTGGCACTTGTGATGTGCCTATCATTAGCCCTCGGTAACCCGTTCTGTGTCATCTAAAGCTGGAGTCTCGTCTGTTGGCAAAAACGGTGATGACATTGCTGAAAGTCAAGCGGAAAAATCTGACACCCCTGTGGATGACAGTGATGACGATGGAGCAGATGATGTTGATCAATTCATCATAAGAACCAGAGAGCGTCAGGTTGAAGAAACATCTGATGTAGTTGGTTGCAGTACTTCAGTGCAGCAAGCTGATCCTACCAGATTTTCCATGCCAACACAAGGTTACAACGCTGCTGCACATAATGATTTGCCTTCCCCTTATCCCACTGATCAAACAACTGTGCATGAGCTTGCTTCTGATGCAGATCCAGCTCCGAAACCTATTGTTATTGTTTGTCCTGATGAACACCTAGATGTCAGAACTTCCAAAAATGAAGGGAATGAGCATGATGGTGACAAACGCGCTGAAGTTTTGGATGGATCAGCAGCTGAAAATGATGTGGGGAAGGAGCCAGAAGCAAATATCAGCGATGGTATTACTGGACATGTGACTAAAGTGAGTGATTCAGCTACAGTTGATGTTCACGCATGTGGCGCCCCGACCCGACTACTATACAGTGATACTGTGTCTCCGTTATCCGATACCACCAGACACACTATCAACGCATAATAGAGAGATCAAGACTCGTGGAACAACTGGCACATCACAGACTCTACGACAAAAAAATCATTATAGTTCAACTCTTATGAAAGAGAAAGATAGCAAATGACAACCAGAGGTCACAGACCCAACATTGCAACAAGCGGAAGCAAATTAGGTTGTTCTAAACAACAAGAACCAAATTATGGCCTAAGAGGCCTACAGATAAACATCCAGCGCCAGCTGTTCCGGATGTCCCAAGCTGCCACCTGGGAACCCCAGACTACTCGTCGACATCCACAAAGAACCCACCTTCGAGGTCGGTGAAGTACTCTCCTGAAAATAAGCAAACGACGTTGAGTTCGACGAACTCGCAAGATTAAGAGCTAATATATGCTCGATGATTGGCTTTCAAGGGTTTATGGCTGTTTTGCTTAAAGCTGATTTTATTTTAAAAGACATAACTCCATGGCATCGACTATTCAGAGTATTTTTTAAAAGAGGTAAGAAGTAACTCTTTTCTTGTGATCACCTTCATCACATCACCATCATCAACACTGTACCTGTTCTACAAAGGCACCTCCCCGAATCACCCTCGAGGAAGTCAACCTTGCATTCTTGAGTGGTACCTTTAGTACCCAAGTTTTACTCATTCCGTTCAAGTTATTCTATGATCATCGTCCATTCCCAAGTCGTCCATAACCGCGGACACGGCTTTTCGAAAAAGATATCCCTGCAGGGGTGTACAATGTGAAAGTCGCCAGGTTCCCGAGGGACCTCCCAGCTTCTTATCCATGCGTACCGTCCGGCCCGTTGCCTAGCTCTTAGCTCTCTTCCGGGGAAAGCCGGCTGGGTGGGAGCGGCTACAACCTTTACCTCGCTTAAGACTATCCAAGGATCATCAGTGGCGGTAGGACAGGTTTGGTGACTCCTCCAACACCCTGTCCCGCGGCCACTTATTCTCCTAACACAACCATCCTCATCCCAGTCTTGGCCACCATCTCAACGCACGCGCAAATGGAAAGCCAAACTAGAGGACCCTCGGCTAGTCCGCCACAAGTTAGTCGGTCGATGGGGGTTCCATATAGCCCACGCATGGTTGCACGCTCAACTTGGTTCAAGAGGTACAGAACTCGCACCTAGGCGACGAGAACGAGACAAAACACCACCAACCCATAGTGGCCTCTCATCCCCGCCTTTTAGCATGTTCATTAACCGTCACCACATCATTCATCATATCCGGCCGTTCCATCAACTGTTCCAACATTGAAACATCCACCGGACATCTAAGCATTTAAACTATGCATGGCTAAGCAGATATACATAGCAAGTATAATTACCTCGGGCCAACACTTCAATCCTATGGATATTAGGAAGGATACAGGTAATGGCAACAGATTTCTAATGCAACTAGTAGGATACTCTAATCCAAGCAAAAGACATTTGGAACCGAATGCAATATTATGGTGGGGAAAATAATTGCGGAAATATAGGAGGAGACATGCTCAGAGGGGGGATTACGCTTGCCTTGTTGAGCGAAGGAGTCAAACTGCTCGTCGGAGTAATGATGCTCAACTCCGAACTCATGATCTACCGGAGAGCAAACAACACCGGAAAGCAAGAACAACAATCAACACATGGCAATTGTGCAATGCATACAAGAATGATGATATGACATTTTAATGCACCGAACTTATTATAAGCTATCTAGCAATTTAAATGGGGTGCGGGAATAGTTACCTCAACAAGATAGGAAACACCCATATTTAACTTACTAACAGGTGCAGTACGGTATTTGTAATCAAATATGCATGATATTACTTTAGTGGGTAGCTCACAATTTTCTGGACAATTTGGTATATCAAACACATTTTTCCAATGCACCGATGGAAAGTTATTGCATTTTTAAATTCTTCTTGAAAGTCGGTTGATTCGATAAATTATTTTAGACGACAAATAAACTAGTTATACAACTTCGGACGAAAGAGGTGAAACAGGAATTAACTTCTTGGTACTGACCCAAATACAAGTTATTACACTTTTAAGATTCCTCTTTTAAATATGCCATTTTTAGAAGTTATTTGATCAACAATAAACTAGGTATCCAAATTTGAAAGAAAGGGATAAAACATGTATTAATTTGGTACTGCACTGGATCGGAATGTCCGAGTCAAAATTTGATTCGGAATATCCGGGTTGAGGGATCAGTGTGGTTTTGAGGTACTGACATGGTTCGGATTATCCGTTGCGGGTTCGACCCGGAAAATCCGATAGAGGAAAAAAAACTGGGGTTCGACGTACTGGCCACAGCCGGATATTCCGGTGTGGCGGGGACTCGGAAAATCCGACGGCGACGCAAGCACGGGAGACGGCGTAGTTCGGCGAGAGAGGAAGGGAGATGAGGTCCATAAGGACGTAGAGCTCACCCTGAACGCGTAGCTGTGCCCAGCAGGGCCGGAGATGGAGGGGAGTGGCGGGAATCGCCCGGCGGCGCCGCGGCGGTGGTCGGAGAGGAACGGGGCGGCGCCGGCGATTTCGAGACCCCCGGTTCGATTCCTTTGGCGGGGAAGTAGCAGGCTACGTGGCGGAGCTGTGTGTGGTCGTCGATTTGCCCGGGGTGCGCTCAGTCGACCGCGACGAGCTCGGACATGGCGGCTCAGGCGCGAGCGCGTGGGAGAGGGAACGGGGAGAGAGGAGGCAGGTGAGCGAGGGGATATGGGTACGGGGTGGAGTGAGGCGTCCTCGTGGGGCTCCTCTTCTCCTCAGCGCGGCAGGAGGTGCGGGCCCACGGCGAGCTCGCACGGCGCCACGCCGCGGTATGGCTACAGGGGGAAGAAGAAGGAAACTTGCAGGGAAGCCCCTGGAGAATCCTCCCCCCTCACGGATAGGTCCTTTTTAGTTTTCTTTTTAAAACCCAGCTAGTTTCCGTGATTTTATTAAGGCACTTAAACACTTTCAAAAATTATGCAAATTTTTGGGTAGCCTCCTTATAATAATATGAAGTTCCCCTAATTTTTACAGATTATTTGGAAATAATTTGGTAGGAAAATAAAATAGAGATTGCCCACACGCAATTTTGAGTTGCTCTCCTTTTATTTTATTTTACCAAACAAAATAGTTTGTCAAAATTATCTTTGGAACTTTTGGAACTTCCTTGACAAATATACGATGCCAAAGTATTTTGTTTTGCAATTAAGAGTGTCTTCATTGTTTTGAAAGTTGTTAGAGCAAGTTGGCATTTGGGGTTTTTCAATGTTGCAAAACTCATTTATGTGATGTTTAACAATTGAATGTGGATGCCATGATGCAATGCAACACAAAAGCGAAAATTTTACTCGGGTTTTTAGGTTTTCAAATTTCGGGCTGTTACAACGCAGCTCTGAGAGATGGTATGAAACATTATGTTGCTAAGAATAAGAAGAGGAAACTAGAATGTGCTCTCAAGAAAGACAAATCAAGCACGGCAAGTGATAACCCAAAAGCTGTTGAAACACTAGAGAGCGTGGATGCTACCAAGGTGGATAAAAAGAAGAAAACTGCCCGGAAAAGGTATAATCGATACTTTCTTTAGACATTCAGTATCATTTTTATATTTTGTCTTCTTTTTGATCATTTAGTTATGATGTTTTTATTTTTTCTTTCTATCATGTAAATTACCACTGCCCTAAACGTCTGTACATTTTTTCCTGTTGCTACTTGTACGCAGAGTGGTCCCAGGAGTTCCAAGATCATCGCCACGTCTTCATGGTAAACACAGCGACGGTGGTGTTGTTAACACAGTCGTTAACCTGCCAGCGATATGCACCGTGTCGAAGAAGAAGCAGCAAACAATGTGGTAAAATATTTTTTCAAATTTGTATATCTTTTTTCCTTTTTCTCATGGTCATTGTTTTTTCCATATGGGATCGGGGGCTTTTGACTGAAACCCTTTATTCTTTTTTGTTTTCACAGATTAAAGGGATTGTTTCAGACATGCTGTCTATCCCATACACAACTGCGCGCGCAGAGGGGGACAATACTGATGTAACAACGGTTTGTTCATGCTGAAGGTATTCTGTCATTTTAAAAGAGCACATTGTTTTTTATGAAAGTTTGCTAAACTTGAATATCAGGGGTTATGCTTTTTTTTTGACGTGCACATTGTTTAAAATGCAGCTGGGTCCGTTGACAATGCAGACAATGTTTCGGTGAAAACCAAAGCTACAATGGCACCTCCTAATAGCAGTGGTAAGTTTTTTAGGTTTTGATTTTTTGATTTTTTTTTTATGCTGGGAATGATTGGTAGCATTTGTAACATATTGGTAACATGCTTCATAGGTTCTTTTTCTTGTAATGCAGAAAGTAAATTTCTAGTATTGGTATTTTTGATCTTCTATACTATTTGTTAAATTTCTAATCTGCCGGACCTTAAAGATTGAAGGTCACTGTATATGATTCGTCAGCAGTGGAAACGATTGTAATATTACCAAAATTAGAATAGAACTCTGCACTTCAGTTTCTATTAGTATTTTTTTTAGGTTGGTAATTCGCGCTTTTGATGCTTGGTAGCACTTTAGCTAGTTATAGGGATCGGTAACTGGTTTGCTAGATAAATGGTATTGTCATCAAGTTTTTTTTAGGTTGGTAATTCAGGGTATATATGATTGGTAACAATTCAGATAGTCCTAGGATTTGGTAACTTGCTTGATATGTTTTTGGTAATTTGTGCGATAGATGGATGGTAACTTGTTTTGATATGTCTTCGATGGTATCATCGTGTACTAGTTTTTAAGGTTGGTAATTAGTGGTATAGATGCTTGGTAACCCCATATACTAGCTTTCAGATTTGGTAATTCGTGTGCTAGCTGGTTTGTAACACTTCAGTTAATCTTGGGATCGATAACTCGCTTGCTAGGTACTTGGTACCATCATATACTAGTTTTCAGCTTTGGTAATTCGTGTGCTAGATGGTTTATAACACTTCAGTTAATCTTGGGATCGATAACTCGCTTGCTAGGTACTTGGTAGCCTTGGTAGCATCATATACTATTTTTTTCAGGTTGGTAAGTCGTGCTCTAGATGTTTGGTAACAATTCACTTAGTCATAGGATCGGTAACTTGCTTCATATGTATCATGCACTAGTTTTTTAGTTTGGTAAATCGTGTTCTAGATGATTGGTAACACTTCAGTTTAGTTCTACGATCGATAAGCTATCTACTATGTGCTTGGTAGCACCATATACTATTTTTGAGGTTGGTAATTCATGCGCTAGACGCTTGGTAACACTCTAGGTTTTTCTAGGATCTGTAACTTGCTTGCTATGCGCTTGGTAGCATCATATTTTTTTTTCAGGTTGGCAATTCGTGTGGTAGATGCTTGGTAACACTTCAGTTAGTCATAGGATCGGTAACTTGCTTGCTAGGTACTTGGTATCATCATATACTAGTTTTCAGGTTTGGTAATTCGTGCGCTAGATGGTTGGTAACACTTCTGTTAGTTCTAGGATCGGTAACTTGCTTGCTATGTGCTTGGTAGCATCATATACTAGGTTTCAGGGCTGGTAATTCGTGCGCTAGATGCTTGGTGATACTTTAGTTTAGTTCTACGGATCGATAACTAAACTTTGCTATGTGCTTGGTAGCATCATATACTATTTTTTTTTCAGGTTGGTAATTCGTGTGGTAGATGCTTGGTAACCTTCAGTTAGTACTAGGATCGGTAACTTGCTTGCTAGGTACTTGGTATCAGCAAATACTAGGGTTCAGGTTGGTAATTCATTCGTTAGATGCTTGGTAATATTTCAGTTTAGTTCTACGTATTGATAACTTATTTGCTATGTGCTTGGTAGCACCATATACTTTTTTTTACGTTGGTAATTCATGCGCTAGACGATTGGTAACACACTAGGTTTTTCTAGGATCTGTAACTTGCTTGCTTTGTGCTTGGTAGCATCATATTTTTTTAGGTTGGCAATTTGTGTGGTAGATGCTTGGTAACACTTCAGTTAGTCCTAGGATCGGTAACTTGCTTTGCTAGTTACTTGGTATCATCATATACTAGTTTTCAGGTTGGTAATTCATGTGCTAGATGCTTGGTAACACTTCAGTTAGTTCTAGGATCGGTAACTTGCTTGCTATGTGCTTGGTAGCATCATATACTAGGTTTCAGGGCTGGTAATTCGTGCGCTAGATGCTTGGTGATACTTCAGTTAGTTATACGGATCGATAACTAAACTTTGCTATGTGCTTGGTAGCATGATATACTATTTTTTTCAGGTTGGTAATTCGTGTGATAGATGCTTGGTAACCTTCAGTTAGTACTAGGATCGGTAACTTGCTTGCTAGGTACTTGGTATCAGCAAATACTAGGGTTCAGGTTGGTAATTTGTTCGTTAGATGCTTGGTAATATTTCAGTTTAGTTGTACGGATTGATAACTTATCTGTTATGTGCTTGGTAGCATCATAAATTAGTTTTTAGGTTGGTAATTCATGCGCTAGACGCTTGGTAACACTTTTAGTTTTGGTATATAGATGATTTGGTAAATAATCTGCTACTAGTTTTTAGTTGGGCCCCTACATGTTTTTTCGCTGGTAACTAATTCAAATAATTGGTTAATTTTTGTGTAATATAGATTCATGACAACATTGTGTACTAGTTGTTATTTGTGTTCTTCTTTTTGTAGATTTGATATGTTTTTATTTATTATCATAATATGGTATGACTGATCAATTTTTTGTTTATTTTGTTTGTCATTTTTTCTCTCTCTTTTTCTCTCTACATCTCTCTCCCTGGTATCACTTGCCTCTTTTCCATCGCCCGCGCGCCCACTCCAAAATCGCATGCACACGCCCGCTTTTTGTTTTTTGAATTTTTTCATGCAGATGAGCAGTAAGGAGAATGTTATATTGCCACGATATATCTTCATATATTTATCCACTGGAGTTTTCTGGAGAAGGTCGGCTGAAGAGAATGAAGTTGTATATTGTCTGATCAGACATCTTTATCTGGAGGCCATGTCTGTGCAATACAGCTTTATCATTTTATGCCGTATTTTGCTGGTTTGTGTATGAAGACTTGAAGATATTGAGGACTGGAGTTTGTCAAACTATGAAGTTGTTTTCCCGCTCTCGTTCTCATGCTATATGCATGTGTAAAAACTTATGTATTTTATTAGGGGACCACTACATTTTGTTATAAATGTTGAATTTTTTTCTTCATTGTCCTGTGATGTAATATATTTTTTATTCAAGTACTTTTTTCATCATTTGTTTGATGTTTGATCTTTTTTTGTGTGATCCTTTATATATTTTATGTTCTTCTTTTTTTTGGTTGGTTTTAGTTTCCATGTTTTTGTCTTTATAACCTATTCTGCTTCCTGCGTAGTCAACAAGGACGAGACTCATGTTTTGCGTGGAGAAAGAGTTGTACAGAATCTCAAAGTGAAAGGATCAGCCCCTGATGTATTGGAGAGGGATTTGCAAGATGGTATGGAACTCTTATGTTTTTCATGATCTTTATTATTATAAGGTTAATTCTACCAAATTATCTCACACAATTTTTAGCTAATTGCTTCTTCTTTTTTTGGTTAAATGTACAGATGATATACAGTTTTTATATACTACACCAGCTTTGCCAGCACAGCATTGTTTCGCTGTTCCTTCTATCACTCCAAGGACCAGGTTGAAGATGGGAAGGGTTACTAAGCCTTCTAGGTCGCTTTTACCTCCTTACAGCCAGATCGTTAGCACTCCTGAGGAAGATGAATTGTACCAGCAAGTTATCAAACACACTAGATCATGCAAGGAGTCAAAAATCAAAGGGTAAAGACAGTTCCATTTGCCTTTTTGTATATAACGTTTTGTGTTCTCAATTTTCTCACCCTTTTTACATTTCATTTTTTGTAGGTCAATCATACTTGACATTGCTCGTATGTGGATTTATCTTGGCGATCTGGCCAGTAGTGTAATGCCAACCGGTCGGATGTCAGGAACTGTTGCTGAAATTGGGATTGTTGCGCTTCAAGGGAATGCCCGAGTAATAAAGTAATATTCCCTTGGATTGTGACCGTTTATCTTCTTGAGAACAAATTGGACAGTAGAATTATACAACAGCACTTCAGGAGAGATGCTAACTACAAGCTAAGTCACAAGGACATTGTAAGAGGGACTCTTCTTTGCTTTTTAAAACCATTCACTTTGTTATAAGTTTTTGTTTATCTTTTTTGATATATGCAGTAGTAACAACTCTTTTTTTCTCTTGCATCCCTATATCTTATATTTTTTTTCAGCTCATGTTCCCTGTTCTGCAAGAACTGGGTACTGTGAAGAACCAAATGGTCATTGGTATGCTGTGTCGTTGAACCTGCCAGCAAAAAGGTTCGAAGTCCTCGACTCTGTACGTGGCAACTCTGACGAGTCACTCATCAACCATGCATGCTCCGTAGTAGATGCAATAAAGCTGCTTACAAGATGAACTACTCAACGTCTTCTAAACAAATTGACGACTACGAGCTGGTATACATCGATGTCCTGAAGCAGAATAATGAGTGAGTTGTTTTCCCCATGCAGTTCATCCACGTTACTAATACATGATCTTTTTGTTTCATTTTTTTGGGTTTTTTAGCGGCACTGTTATATGATGTTCACACCATTCTCACGCCTTATATATTTTTTTGGTTGAATTTTTTGGCAGACTTGATTGTGGATTTTTCATGTTAAAGTTCCTTGAATATGGGATGGCCGTAATGTCCCTGCGATAACATATGATCAGATCCCAGCACTCAGGAAAGTGTTAACATGGGAATGGCTACATCATGGATAACAAGCTCAAAGATTGGGATTATTTGCTGGAAAAAAACAGACTGTAAAGGTAATTTTACAAATCTTTTCTCTTTTTCTTGGAGCCCCGTTACAGTTATAGAGAATTTCAATACACCCGCGAATATTTTTCTTTGTTATCATCTCTACTAGTGGTAGTGGTCACATAGTGTCTAATCTGCCTTGTGCCGTCTTCTATTCTTGTTCACTTGTTCAGCATTTTTTTGTTTGTGTTGATGGACCTCCTCGGCTGTGCTTTGTTGTGCGCGTTGTTCTTGTTCCTGCATAACAGTGTTATACATGTGTTAGCACACATTTTTTTTCTTCCCATGAGAACAACACACGTCTTTTTTCTTCTTTGAAAAAAAAACTTTTTTGTAGTATGATTTATACCTTTTTGGTCTCGGGGCAATCGGGTCTAAAGTGACCTACCATCCTGCATCGTCCACATTTTTTTTGCTTCTTCTTCTTGTTAGCTGCTTTTTCGTACTTACTTTTTGCTCTGCCCCCTGTGGTGCCCCCTTGCTTTTTTGACCTGGGTGGATCCTTGTAGATCACATGGTCCTCACTCTCGACGGGGTCATCTATAATCGCCCCTGTTTCTGGAGGAGGTTGTTCATTCAAGTTTGCACCAAATTGACTAGTTGTGTATCGTCTTGATTGACAACATCCTTTTTGGCAGTGGATCATCGATACCCCTTCTCTTTTTATAGGTCTTTTGCTCATTGTCCCGCTGCTTCTTGTCATCAATGATTGCTCTTTTCAACTGTACCATACCTTCGCCAAACATGTCAAAGGACCTGTCATCTGTGCATGTTGTAGATAGCATATGAGACACTTTGCTCATTTCATTGCATGGCGCACAGCCAGATGTGTTCTTTGACTGGTTGTTTTGTTGTTGTCCGCAGTCATGTTCAGTACCTCAATCCCAGCTGACATGGTCCACCTAGGATTTATGAAACTGACTGGTAACTGTGTTAACCCTTGGTGATTACAACTTTTAGTACATGGCAGCACTGTATGCCGTCTCGAGACATTTTAGAGCATTCACAGCTGTATACACTGCCATCAGCAGACACTTCGACTGTGTATGTAGTTCTGGGGAACTCAGCATTCCAGTATGCCACTAACCTTACGCGCGGTACATTCTATCTTGCTCAACAACCTCAATGTTGTAAGCAGTAGTCTTCTTCATCTCCTCAGCAAATTTTGCGTATATAGGATCTGTGTATACTCTAGCTGCTTCCTTCTCAAGCGGATTGTATCCCCAATTCGACGACTCCTTCAATTCTGTCTTCTCCCTTAGCTTGTCTAGATCAGACTGTTTTTTTTCTTGTATTATCAAATACTGTTTGAAGAATGTTGTGATAGAGTCTTTACGCTTCACGTAACTCTTGAAGAGCGAGTTGGTGCTCTCACTCCTAGCTGTAGATGAAGTGAACGGGAAGAACTTGTCCATGAAGTATGCTGGCACCCACTGTGCTCTTATTTCAAATATGCGGTCAAGGTGGGCCTCTCCTTCTGCATTGTACAACTGAAGCAGTTCAAGCCAGCCAGACTCAAACTCTGCCGGGGTGAACGAGTTTCTGATCACCGCCTTGAGGTGTTCGTGAAACTGACCTCGTGCAGCGAAAAAAGTGACGAGATTTTGTTTCATCTTTCTCCCTATGTGGAAATTACAATAGCGGTGTATTGTGAATGGAAGCGCTTCACTAATGGCAATCCCCATTGCCACGTCCTGATCTGTTATTATTGTTTCAGGATGGTTGTTCCCCATGACTGAAAGAAATTCAGTAAACAACCACTTAAAGGTGTCTACTCTTTCATCTTTTAGCAACGCGGCTCCAAAAAGGACTGTTGTACCATAGTTATCCACTCCCACAATAGGTGCAAACGGCAGATCATACTGGTTTGTACAAAAGGTTGTGTCAAAAGATACAAATTGACCAAACTGTTTGTAGTTTGCTTTTCCAATCTGATCAGTCCAGAACACGCTTCTAACAGTGTCTTCGTCTTTTTCCATCCTGTATGAAAACCCTGGAATGCTGTGACGTATCTCCTTAAAGCACTTGAGCAGTTCCTCCACGTCTTGATTCTTCATCTTCTGTTTTTCCTTCGTCATCTGGTTGTTCAGATATTTTGTGTCAAAGGGTATACCCCTGAAACTTCCTCTGGTCTTCCTGAATATTGTCATGATATTCCGAGGCGGGACCCTTGTTTCTTGAAGCAAGCTTATTAGCGTCTTGTCTGAATCTGACATCTGTCTGTGGCATCGCATGAACCTCACAATCCAGTCTGATGGCGCAAGTTGATGGTTATGCTCAAGGTGTACAGATGTGATGGTCCATTTGCCGCGTTCTTCCTTCACAGTCATCTTGACTCTGCATTTAGTCTGCACAATCCTGTTTGTTCTTCTCTGCCTCAGCGCGTCATCTTTGTTCTTCTCAGACCTACTCCTGTTGCATGTGTATAGTTGCTTGTTGATTACGTTGCTGATCCTGGACTCATAGCTGGTGTCCTTTCTTATTGCAAACCCCATCCTTCTTGCATATACAGCGAAAAAGAAGAAAGCTTCATCCCTAGAATCAAACTCCATGCCAACATGCGGTGCTGGGGCCCCTGAAATTTCATCCAGGGTGGGGTACTTGCTATCTGAGAACATCTTATCCATTTCTTTCTCTTCTGCGGTTGGCGGGTCTAGGTTCATTGCTTCGTTCAACTCAGCATCGTTTAGGTCAATTTGTCCGGCTGCCTGATCATCACCTCTGTATGCTGTGTTGCTTTGTTGTCCATGTCCTTCACTGTTTGGAATGCTGCTTCATGTGTTTGCATATGTGGTATGTTGCTGGCATCATCTCCTTCCATAGGTTCATCAGAGAGGGGCAATTCCTTAAAAACAAAAAAATACACAGTTGGCATTCATATCAGCAGTTTCTAAAAATAAGCGAAATTGTATATATCTTTTTGAATGATAGTGTTATAGGTTATTCATTTTTCTGGTTTTACCTTATTGAGATCTATTGGCATGCTTCTTGATTGATGTCGCACGGACTGTGTATATGATTTTGACACTTGGTCGCACAAGTTGCAGATGCATTCATGTTAGCTTCAACCTGTCTTAGCTGTTCATTCTGGACATGCTCTGCCTGACACCTTTGCCTTTGCATGAAAGCCTGCAATTAAATAGAGTTAAAAATAACAGTAGTAAATGTTTCTTTTATAGCCTTCGGAATATTTTTTTGACCGTGGCAACATCCTTTTTTCACGCATTATATATAGATATTTTTTGAGGATTTTTTTCGTACCTGTGTAAATCTTTCCAAAAATCTCTTTGTATCAACTGGCTTCGTCAAGTTCAGAGAGTCAATAATCTCGCGTGCAACCGGAGATTCAATCCCTGCTTTTGTGTTGTCACTTGATAGATTCTCACCAGTAACCATTCTGAAAAAGTATAGTTAGTTATGTGTCTTTTTCTTGTTGCTACTGTATTTTTTGCTTACGTACTAATAGTGCATTCTCTCCTAAATCTAAATGCAGGTCTTGATGATTATATCAAGAAAAAATTGCCTACAACAATTTTATTCACATTCTCATGCGAAGATAGTTCAGAGAAGATACAATACCAACTAGAAGATCAGCATTTTAGAGATTCACATACTCCTGAATTTTTGGCAGATTTTAATATGAAGAACACATGTTGTCAGTTCACAGTTTGAGTCAGATCACACATGCCATGCAGTCAGATTTTTTTCGCAACCTTCGATTGCAGCAGTACCAAGTTTTAGATTCTTTGTTTCGTTTTTCAACTATAGTATTAATGTTCAGACTGGAAGAACCATGTACTTTTATGAAATAAGCACACCAATAGTATGTTTTTTTTACTGAACTATATGTGTGCAGTATCTCTTTTTTATACTTCTATGTTTACTCAGAGTAGTTACCTTTGTGTAATTGCTGCCTGGCCAAACTTGGACGTGGTGCTGTCTTTGGTTCTAATGGTTGCTTCGTTCTCCTGTGTTCCCCACTCCCATTCTGATCCACCAGCTGTATTACCCATGCCTTCTGCATCTTCTGCTGCTGATCTCACCAGGGAATCCCTTTGATCTCTTTGTGACTCTTGATATTGCACAGATTCTCTTTGTGCATCCATCTTATCCTCTCTATTTGTTTTTGCTTGTTGATCTCTGTGTGTCTGTTTTTGCAGGCAGACACGATTGTGGAGGCTATATGGGCATGATCTCCATCTGAAGCGCAGATGAGATTTCGGAGGGGATGGCTGGATCGAGGCAGGTTTTCCTTGGTGCGTGGGGTGGGGAGCTCTGCTTGCGACGGGGGAAGAAGACGGCGGCTAAGGGTTTTATCGGGACGGGCTCCCTCGCGTGGGGATTGGTGGAAACGCTGCGGAGGATGCGGAGCCAGGTGGATTATTGTAAGTTGTCCTACATTTTTCACGAATTGGTTCTTCTGTTTCCTTGCATTCACGGATTTTCTCCAGCACTACCCTTCTCCTGAGGGTTCTTTTTTAATTTTTGGTTTTGTTCCCGTTTTCTCTTTTTGTCTCTGAGAATATTGTTTTTACGTCAGGGGTTCTTTGTAAAACGTGGAAAGACATGTAACGCATCCATCGTCTTCTTTTCTCCTTCTTATCCAGACGCCTCCATTTCTGCTTTTTCAACCTCTCCCCCCACCACCACACCTCCCTCTCCCCCAAATCGTGATCTGCTGGTTCGTTTCTTCTCCACCAGAGGCCGTAACCCAAGGAGTTTCGCGACGCAAGGATCCAATTCGTGCAGGTCGAATCACAACCGTACCATCTCTTTTCGTTTTTGGGGGTGGTGGTTTTGATTTCTGGATTTGGGGGGCTCAAGTCAATCTAACGCCCTGTCGTAAGTATCTCCAGTCTCCAAATCCCCAACTCGTTTCATTTTTTTTGTATCCTGTGTGCTTTTATTTCTTATGTTTGACTACCGATTTCATTCTGGGAACCCAGCAGATCTCGACATGCTGCTGTACCGTGAATGGCTTCCAGTATATTTTTTTGATCTACTTGGAGAGAGAGGGAGTTTGATTTCCATTGTGGAGTAGACTTTTTACAAAAAGCGCTATGGAAGAACAAAACATATCAAAGGTTGTAAGCTATTATCTTTTACTAAGTGCAATTTTTTAATTAGTTTTTTGAGGGACATACTTTATTTTGTTTTTTGGTAACTGTAGGCAATATACTATTTTCTCTCTATATGTAATATCATGTTCTCTAGTGTCTGCCTAACACAATATGCACAAAAGCAATGCCCACTGCATTAATTTTTGTTTTCAACATGGGGTTGCCTGATTACAAACACATAGAAATCGTTAACCCTATGACATGTGATTACTTTTTGGTTGGTAATTCAAGCTCTTTGATGCTTGGTAACGCTTTAGCTAGCTATAGGAATCGGTAACTGGTTTTGCTAGGTAGTTGGTATTGTCATCAACTTTTGTTAGGTAGGTAATTCAGAATATAGATGATTGGTAACACTTTAGATACTCCTAGGTTTTTGTAACTTGCTTGCATGTATTTTGGTATCATCTAATAGGTTTTCAGGTTGGTAATTTGCGCGATAGATGGTTGTAACACATTGAAGTAGTTTCTAAGATCGGGGGGTGGGGGGCGGGGTGTAATTTGCTTGCTATGTTTTTATTTGGTATTATCGTGTACTTGTTTTTTAAGGTTGGTAATTTAGTGGTATAGAGGCTTGGTAACCCTTTAGCTAGCTATAGGGGAATCAGTAACGTGCTTGCTAGGTAGTTGGTCTCTTCATCTATTATTTTTTTTAGGTTGGTAATTCATGGTATAGATGATTGTTAACACTTCAGATAGTCCTGGGGGATATGTAACCTTTTTTGCTAGGTACTTTTGGTATTATCATGCACTAGGTTTTTTTTAGGTGGGGTAAACTCGTCATGATAGATGCTTTTTGGTAACAATTTAGTGTGTTCGAGGATCGGTAATTTGCTTGGCAGGCACTCGGTATAATCATGCACTAGTTTTTGTATGTGGTAATTCATTTGCTAGATGCTTGGCAACACCTCTCACCAATGCATAATATTTACTGAATTGTTTTGTCTATAATTTTCCCTTTGTAGGGTTTTACGACCAAGTTTTCTCTCCCAAAATTCTTATCACTGATCCGTAGGCTAACCTCGAAACAGAAGGCCTTAGTATGGAGCATGGGTCTTGGGCACTTACTCCACATCGCATGCGAAGTTCTGCCACGCAACTTAATCTGCTTTATCATATCAAAGTTCAACCATCGACAAGAACTCTTATCCTCCCCAATGGACTTTCAGTTGTAATTACTCCTTTCATGATTCATCAAGCCATTGGTACCCCAGTTGGTGGCATGCAGATTGGTGAGAGACCTGATGAGCAGCTAAGGGAGTTGATTGCTGATATGATTAAATGTAAGGGCAGGTTCCCAACGATCACTGAGATAGATAACTTCATTACTACGCAGCTGGAAGGTGTCTCATTCAAAATAGCTTTTGGCATGTACGCCATCACAGCTTTCCTATGCCCCTCTAGCAATGGTGCAGTTTGTCCCGAGTACATTCATATATTCAGAGAGCCGGAGAAGATAGGCTTGTTCGATATGTCAGCCGCTGTCCTGGATAAATTGGTCAGTTCCATTGGGGCGTACAACAGTGGCACAACACGTGTTCTAGGTGGCAATTTGCTGTCAATGGTGGTAAGATGCTAATCACGTTTTGTATTTTTTTATTTAAATTTCATGTTCACTTTTAATTTTTTCCCCATCATAGTCCATTGAAAGTAGTTCATGTCTTTTGTCTTTTAAGTAATGAATTCATTCGTAATACATTCTCACTTAATGATTTCTGAGTATACACTTGGGTTCTTCTGTTAATTTACAGATTGTATATCTGGAGCTCCTCCAAGCGGATGTAATGCCTTCTCACTTGAAGTTTAAGTTGCCTAGAGTTTCAGTTTGGACAACCCAGATGGTCACTGACATTGAATCCATGGATTGTGTATCTTTTGACTCAGTTCAGTATGGGAAGCTGCCGGTACAGTCATTGAACCCTTGTTCTATTCCTTTTGTACATTATTTCTATCACCATCGGAAGAAGGCACTTGCATCTCTTCTTTTTGTTTAATAGAACACATGCTGAGTCTATTTTTTCATGTGTGCAGGTTAAACCATTGTCAGACACCATTTTCAGTCCAGCTGGTATGGTATCAGTTATTGGAGCAAGTAAATCATATGGTGACCTTCTCCAGTTCGTGCTATCAATTTCTCCAGAGCAGCAACACAAAAGGGTATGAGAAATAGTTCTTTACATAAATGTTAATTCCAATTTTTTTAAATTATGGCTGTGCAATCAAACACACTTGTTTGTCATTGTTTTTTTTTTTACAATTTTTTGTAGGTAATTGATGAGCTCCCTATAATCATTGAGAACATGCAGAGGGATATTGTTCATACAGTCCAGCCTATACTTTTTCAGAACATCATAAATGTACTGAATTTGCTGCCGTCTTATGATTCGGTAGCTCAGAATACCAATTGTCGCAGATTTGAGATTGATGAAGCACACTTCAAGGCACCATTGTCTGAATTGGAGCTTCAAAAAGAAGATGCACAGCAGAAGCTCGATGTGTCTGATGATGGAATTCTAAATATCCACTGCATGGACCCCAAGTTCTCTGGTATGGTTTCAGTAGGTCAGTGTAATGCTGAACATGCGGCAGGTGACGTGACTATGCTGGAAGCTAAATTGAATGAGCCTTGCAAAGTGTCTGAATTGCAGCTTCAAAAAGAAGACGCACAGCAGAAGATCGATGTGTCTGATGATGGTATTCTAAATCCCCAGTGCATGGACCCCAAGTTCTCTGGTATGGATGCGGTAGGTCAGTGTAGTGCTGAACATGCGGCAGGTGACGTGACTATGATGGAAGCTTATCCGAATGAGCCTTGCACAGATGCAGTGAAAGAGCACTCAAGGAATGAGTCTGATGGTAAGGGCAAACGGATAGATTTTTGCTTCCTCCGTGTACCTGTTTTCGATGAAGAACAATGCAGCTTCCTCAACATGAGGAGCATGAGTAAAGCTATTGAGTCAATGCCCTTACCAGACTTGTTTGATATACCAAATCCGCAGCATCTTTTAGAAGAAATGCTCCCACAGAAGGATGAGATTACCAGTGAATATCTATCCACACCACCAGTTCTGGACTTGCTTTCGTATATGTTAGAAGAGGCACTAGCCGAGTCAAAACTATGGAAGCTAATGACAGAAAAGGTCTGCACTGTCGACGAAAAGGTTGAAGTATACAATGAACTGTTCACCTCAACTACTGCTGGCTCCAGTTTCAACGAGAACAAGAGGGTTTTTTCTACATCGACAAATGATGTTACAGTAAGCTGTGTTGCACTCAAGAAAAGAGCTAGGATGCTAGAATTTAACAGTGAACTACACTGTCACCACCCACCACTGAAATTGCTGTGGTCTCTACTGATGAAGTTGGGCAGCAACAACGGTACATAACATATAAAACATCTCTAGGAAGCAATGACAAACATGTCAGCAAAGGGTTTAGTGACTGCGACAGATCTGATTTCCAAGCATCACCACCCTGCGCAGGGGATGGTTCAGCTTATCAACATAATGATGTACCTCCTACAGGATATGTTTCTGTTGGAGGAACTCAATATAGGCTCGCAGATTGTAATGAACCTTCTTTCAATTGGGATGATGAATCAGTGGACAAGGATTTGTATGAATTAACTATTCAAGCTGAGGAGGAGTACAAGGAAAGGAAACAACGCAACTATCAGCCTGCGCCACCAGCTCAAAACAACATCTGCCTATCTGAAGTCAGCACATCTCTTAACTATCATCCTGCACCACCAGCTCAAAACAATGCCGTGTATCTGAAATCAGCCCAGCTCTTAAATATCAGCTTGCGCCACTAGCTCAAAACAACGTCCGTCTATCTCAAATCAGCCCATCTCTTAACTATCAGCCTGCGCCACCAGCTCAAAACAACGTCCGTCTATCTGAAATCAGCCCATCAACTATTGCTTCGTCATACGTGTCAAGCTTGGTGGAGAAAGAAGTGTTCAGCGACATAGTTTCCAGGATCCCCAAAACTGCAAGGGGTAAAACGTAAGTACAATATGTCGATGTTCTTTTCACTTTTTTCATGTCAAAGCTCATGCAGTTTAATCCCATGTCTTCTTTTCCTCGGCCATTGTATGTTTCTAACAATGGATTCCATTTTTCCTTCTGTGGTCTTTATCTGCAGCGCACAGGTGGTAAGTATTGGCAGCACTTGGGCTGAGCATAGAGTCTTTGGGCTTAGTATGATGGTTTACGGGAAAGTTAACCCATATGTCATGAACACGCTGGGCAAAGCAGTCATGGCTGAAGACTCAGAAAGGAAGAAGTTTAATTTGCTAAAAGATGGTCATTGGAAAAGATTTTACATCGAGTTTAATGTTGCTGTAAGTCATCGACCTATCTAACATCATTTTTTTTTTTCATCCTGTCTTGTTAATATGTAGGACACCACCACAAGTTTTGTTTTCTGTTTTGTTGAACTGATTTTTCCCAATATTTTTTATTTTTTATAAGGCCTTATTCCAGATGGACCATGAGAACCCAGGGAAGTTATCTACATATCTATCAAATCGCAACATTGGATTCATGCTCGACACCATGGATTTGGTAAGTGTTTTAACATATGGGACAGTCTGTTTAGTAGGTTTTTCAGCTTGGTGATCCCTGCCCCTTTTTGGTTTGGTAACATCATGTAGTAGTTAACGGGTGGTGAGGACATGGTTGGCAATTCCTGATATATGTGCTTTGGTAATTTAGCTACACTCACTAGTTTTTTTTAGGACTGGCAATCTGCCATTTAAATAGTTGGTAACATATTTCATATATTTTGCAGTTCTATTTATTTTTTTGGTGATACATTTTTTGGGATGATTGGTAATCTTTTTTATCTAAATGGTTGTAAGATATGTGTACATCACTTTTGGTATTGTTTTTTCTGGTCACCTCATGAGTTTTTTTAAGATCTGGTAACATCTCTCGTATGAGATTTTGTAACATCTTCTAGCAGATGCTACCCTCATTGGTAACTTTTTTAGCTTTTTGGTAATCCATGCCTTTTTTGGTTGGTAACATCATGCAGTACGTTAAGGTGTTGGTAAGTCAGCTACATTCACTAGATTTTCTGCATTTTGGTAAAGTGCCATGTAAATGATTGGTAACATATGCATTTTTGTAGTAGTTCTATATTTTGAATTTTTTGGTTGGTAAGCTCATATGCATTTGTTATTGGTTGCTACATTTATAGCTTTGGTAATCTTTTTTTATCTAAATGGTTGGTAACATCTGTGTAGATCATTGGTAACATTTTCTAGATGCCTTACGATGTTTTTTAGTTCTGGTAACATGTCTTGTTATGAGCTTGATAATGTTTTCTAGTCATGTCTTCTTATAAATGTACTTTTATTGATTTTCCAAAGGTACACCTGCCATTGTTCACTTCTGGGTTTTACTATCTTGTTGTTGCCAACTTTAAGAAACATGTTTTCCAAGTCCTGCACCCAAACCGGAAGATTCACCTTATCAAGGATGAAGCTGACATGCTGTCAAGAAGTTTAAAATGGCATTCAAAATAGCGTATAAGCATTCTGGCACCAACATAGATGATATGCAGACAGTTTTCCAGAGTGTTTGCTCTACTGAGAGGGAGTAAGACAAATAAGCACAGTTGCATGTATGTTTGTCTGTTATGCACTGCCCACACATATATTTTTTTCTTTTATGTAACTGTCCTTTCCAATAACTACATGCAGCGGTGATAGCGGCGTGTTCGTGATGAAAATGATATGCGACTACAATGCTGAAAAGACTTTCTGGTTTGAACCTGTAAGCAATACAGTTTGTTTGGTTTGACATTTTTGTTATGCTACCATCTTATAATACAGCCATGCATCAAGCCAGTTATGTATCAACTAATATGATATTTTTTCTTTTTTTTTCTACTAACTTGTTGGGGTTTTGTAGGAACACGCGAAGCCAATCCGTGAAATGCTCACGTACTACATGCTTGCTCATCCATCAAATGAAAAAATGCCACCTGAAACAAAGAAAATTCTTGATAGATATGTAAGTTCATAAACTGTTTTTTTCGATGATAGTATATCCATAACAGCATTAGCAAGCTTTTTTTTAATTTAATGTGTTTTATTATTTGGTTCATTGACTATTTTTTCCACTCGTTTTTGTTCTTTCACATGGATCGACACATGTAGGGAATAGCATATGACTACAAGGTATATACTGGATTTTCCTGTACTTTAATTTTTGATGCACCTTTGTCTGACAGTAACACTTGTCTATAAATCTTCGTCTCTTTTCCCTTTACATTTTTGGCGACTTATCTAAATGCACAGTTGGTAACATCTTCTATGTTTTTTTTTGTAGTCTCCTGGGTACACACCTTGGAAGAGCCAAGAAAATGAAGATAGTAGCCTAGATTCCATCGAGAGAATGCTCATTTTCTGAAGTTTTCTGCATTGTCTGTGTGTCTTTATTCAGTGGTAGACATGTGATGTGATGTAAGAAGTTTGTTTTGGTGGTTTACCACGATTTCTGTACCGATCAAGAAGTATGTTTAGATATATTGTGTCATTCCACAGATAATCCCCAAGAATTTTGTGGATAAAATGAATTTTCTTGAATGAAGGTTGTAGTTTGCCTGAGGGGGAAACGAAATGTTACAGTGGAAGGAAACTTCAGTACTTGCTCTGATGGAAGGTGGAAGATCAGTGAAGAGGAATGGGCATCATTTGTTGAAAACAGCGGTTTAAAGCTAATCCAGGTTGTGATGATGCTATTACATCTTTTATGAAGGAGACTTTTTATGCAAAGACAATGTGTCTTTTTTCTAAGTGGGTTATTCTGCTACCTCGCAACTATTTTTACTTTTTCAATCTATTGGTAACAGCATTGTAACCAATGTAGAGGCATCAAGTGCAGTACCCAGACTGGACTTCCAAATCTTTCAAGAACCACTTCCCCAAGTCGGTGCGCATCAGACAGTCCTTCTAGCGAGGACGAGATTGTAACCAATGTAGAGGCATCAAGTGCAGTACCCAGACTGGCCGTGTTGTCAAGCTTCACCTTCGCAATCCTAACACACAAATATACCTTCATGTGCTGGACTAGCTTGGAATTGGCAAACAAAAAATGAAACTAAGGGGACAAACTAAATCTCATGTGAAATTATGGTAAAAGGTGCTAATTGTAGTATGACATTTTTTAGCTGAGGGGCATATGCCCCCCGCCCCCCCCCCCCCCCCCCCCACCCCACCCACCCCACCCCACTTTGTCCCAACTAAAATCCACCACTACATGCATGTCATGATGTCAATGGTTTATTTGGAGAGATAAGTCTCTCTCTGCTTTCTTTCAAACATCTAGAGCACATGTACATTAGCATGATCTGTTTGCTAGGGCTAAACTGCCAGATTTCTCTTTTTTTTTTGACGAAATGCAATCAGCGTTGCTTTCATTAATATTAGAAGAGGGAAGTACAAAGCTCTGGATCAGAGCAAAGAAAAACGAAAGAAGAAATGAGAGCAGATAAAGAGAAAACTAGCTAGCCCAAAACTGACGTAGCTCGTTTCAGCTATGGCTGACATACAACACTACAAAATCAGTCCGGTTCCGTGGGTCTGTGTGCAAGACGTCTAAGGCCCCGATTGGAAAGGAGGTACGTTTTTCCCTGGGTATTTTCCCACCCGCGCGTGCACGTAAATTACACGGAGCTCAGCAGGTCCGTATTTTGCACGACCGATTCCGGGCCGAAAATGGTGAACCAAGTGGGCCTAAGTAGAGTGCGTCCTGCCAACGACCACTCCTGCGCCAACTCCATGATCCTCAGGAACACCGTCACAGGGGGAGCTCTGTTGTTGTTGAACTTGAACACGCGGTCATTTCATTCTTTCCACGGCATCCACCAAACAATCGTGACGCATGAGTTCCAAGTCCGAGCTTCATTTCTGTTCAGACCAGCAGCTTGTGCGCCCCACCATTCATGCAAAGAGGTGGCATTGCAGAGAGTGCTGCTCATTGGTCGATTTATCTTTGCCATTACAAGCTGCCACACCTGCAACGAGTAGTCACAGTCTAACTGTTTAGATTCAGTCAATAATGTTAGTTGGTTCAGTCAGCAGATAAGCGTGTGACACGGTCTATGCGCCACACTAGATTTGTAGGATCGACAAGAGCGCCTCGTTAGATTGTGGGATGTCACGATCCGGTAGGAACGGGTTGAAGCCCAGACACATTGTTTTTCTTCTGATATATGGAGTATATGACAAACAAAAAAAACAGTACCGGCAAGATCGCTAGAAGGGTGGAGGCAGCGGGTTGTCCAAGACGCCGCCGCTGCCGACCGCAAGGTGATACTTTCGTTCCGGATTTTAGAGTATCTCCAGTCGGAGCCCCCATATCCGGCTCCCAAACTGTTCGCGGACACGTCCGGACGTGTCCGCGGACAGTGACCGGACGACCATCAAAGTTGGGCTCCTACAACAACATACCCCAAAAGCATCTCCCCAAACTCATGCAAGCCATGCAACGTCGATCCGATACATACCGGATCCAAATTACAAAACATAGTGGTCCAAATTCAAATGAAATTAACAAAGTTTAACAAGTTGTCCGATACAAGAATGAGAAGTGACTTCTTCTTCAAGGGCGGTTCCACCGAACCATCTAGGCCAAGGTCACGGTCGGAGATCCTCTTCTTCATCATGAGGACCCACTTTGCGCTAGGCTCATCCAAGAGGCTAGCGTCTTGGAACATGATCCTTTGTTCCTCCGTGATTCTTGCAAGATTGGCTTTCTCTTGCTCGATCGCGAAGGCATCCGACATCTTCTTTTGCTCCAATTGGACCTTCATCCAAGCCTCATCCTTCACCAATTTCAACCTCGCCCTCTCAATATCCATCCTCTCCTTGAGCTGGAGGCGATCAAACTCCATTCTTTCCCTTTGCAAAGCCAAGAAGGCGTCATACCTCTCGGCCTTCTTCTCCTCTCTATCTTTCTCCAACTTCTTCATGGTTTCATCCTTGTTTGAGAAGATGCCCGTCCATGTGGCGGACATCTTTGTGGCGGCGCCTTTACGAGCCACCCGATCCTTCTCCCACCTCCTCCCCATCATCATCCTCTTCCGGCCGCTTTCGGCTTCGGATGGCCCATCTTCTTCATCAAGTCCAGTTGGGAGAGAAGAGCTTGATCCATCATTGGTCTTCCATTTTTTAGCCGATTCTTGTGATCATCATATTGGGAGACCCACTTGGGCTTCCCGGTCAACTCTAGCCAACAATGTGCCATGGTGAAGGGTTTGCCCTCCGTTTGATGGTACAAAGTGGAGGCCAAACCACTCTACGAAGTAAACAAGTAGAAGCAATTACACCAATGAAATGTGATAAAATCAAGATTTTTCAATGAAATAAGTTGAATCAATTGCTTACATGGGAAGTCACGTTGACACCACTTTGATTCCTACTCACCACTTGTGCATGGAAACCACAATACTTGTTCACGCTTTGTTGGATCGAAACCCACCTATGTTGGAGAGAGCCGGCGTTGCGATCGGACACAATTGGGTGGGGTTGCACATAGCACTTTTGATGATGGAAGTGGGCATGTATCTTCTCCCACAACCGGTGCCATTTTGCTCGGTTCCACATATAGCATCCATGCTTGTGGCTAACCAAGCTCGGCAAAGCAAAACATGCTCGAAAGTTGTGTACGATTGACCTCTTGGCGTGTACATCTTCTTCGCCTTCACCTTCACCCAAAGTGTAAAAGGGAGAAGTGTGGATGCCGACGGCTCTTGTGATGGCGGATTGACCCCGTTTAGGATCAATTCCATCATAGTTTCATCCTAAGCATACTAACAATTACACGACGGACCTAAAATGGACTCGGAACTATGCAAGAAATTCATACCCCAGAGTCTTCCGTCGAACAGGTTGTGGGCGTGGTGGCTGTCGTGAGGCCGGAAGAAGCACGTATCCGCTGGAGCGGCGGAGAGTCCTCCACCACCTCCTCGTCCTGCGTCGGCGGCACCTGCGACGGGTAGTCATCCGCGAGGAGGCACGGCTCCTCCCGTTCGTGGTCGAGGACGTCGACCTTCTTGCCGCCACACCGGGAGGCTCAGGCGGTGTCGGCATAGGGCGTCTCGCCATGGGTGCGGGCGTGCTCATACCCACGGGTACCGGCTCCTCCTCCTGCGTCTCCGCGTTTGCAATCCTCTCGGCCTCCGCCGCCGCCGCCTTCTTCTTGTTCGCTTGCTCGCGTTCGCGTTGCTTGCGGCGCCGCGTCCTCCGCGCCACAGTCTCCGGCTTCAGCGCCGAGTCCGGCCTCTGCTCAACGGACTCTGAGGATGCGTCCTTCTTCGCGAAATCCATGGCTCCTTCCGTCTCCATCCGGATTTGCAAAGGTGGACGAGGCGGAGGAATGAAATTAAACCGACGGGAGTGGAGGCGGAGGAGGGGATAAATGAAACTCGCCGGCGCCCAAATTTGGTTTCAAATTTGGTGGAGCCGCCTTGCCAGATCCGACGTGGCGGACGCGTCCGGGCGCTTCCGGGCCGCACCAAACTCTCCCCACATATGGGCTGGCTTTGGGGGGAGCCGGACCGTCCAGACGTTTGTGGAATCTATGGGGGTCTCGGTTGGGTTGCCGTTTTCAGCCCAAATCACGTCTGGGCTGACAGCTCAGACGTTTAGGGAGGGTTTGGGGACCGTGGTTGGAGATGCTCTTAGATGTAGTTTTTTTTCCTAAGCGACACTAGATTTATCGAATCTGAAAAGTAGGTGTTTGGCCAAGGTATTATTATTACCCATCAAACCGATCCGTCCAAACTGGTGTACTGCCCCGTCACAGGCAAAAGCACTGATGGCACGCAAGATTGCTGCACGAGGAGAGATCTGGTCAGTCCTTCCCGCATCCCACATTCCCGCCACGAGGGGAGGGTACCACGCTTGGCGCGACCGAAAGACGGGCAGCGCAAATGCTGCCCAGTGTGCCCACGTTCCCGCACGGCGTCGCCGGTGTACTTAAACCAGCGCGGCCAGCCCACGAGGCGAGATGCCGACGCACGACGCCGCACCGAGCCATGGACACACCTCCCGGCCTTCCACCCAGTGCCACCGCAACGGACAACGTGCCCCTGCCGCACTAGAAGCAAAACAACCGGAAAGTAGTTTTTCTCCCGATTTCCAGTGCTACCGCCACTTTAAAAAATTCGAAAAGTATATTTATTTTTTAAAAAAAAATCTGAAAAAAAATCAAGCATATTCTCAATGATGCATACTAGAAGCGTACAAAATATCAAAGAAAAATCTTTATATTGTAGTCTACACAAAAATGACAAAAATTGTAGATTTGAAACTATGCATTGTTAACTTTAGTCATGTCGATTTGTTATTTTTGTGTAGGTCGAAATATTAACTATTTCGCACTGCAATTTTTCACGTCTATAGGATACATCATAAGAACATGTATGATTTTTTCAGATTTTTTTGAAACTTCTAAATATATTTATAATTTTTTTTAAGTGGCAGGAGCACTGGTGCAAGAAATCTCCATACCAAAACAACGGATCGAGCCCCGGCCGGCGCGTTGCCTCGATCTATCGGCTACGCAAGGATCGGCAGCAGCTGATTTCGCTTCTTCGACGATATCATATAGGAGTACAATTACAAGGCACACATCCATCTTGAACAGAACTTCTCCGCGACATGACATGCTTTTTCCCACGGAAGATTTCCTCCACTCTTTTTATTTACCTGTATAAGTTTGTCTGTATGGGGTGTTTGCGCACTTCGTGCGTGTTACGTCCCTGTCAGCTACCAAACCAAAGGCTAACGACGACTAACTAGCTAGGCTTCACAATTTGCCTGCTGTAACAACATGGAGATCAGAAACGCCTAATCCTCCAGCTTAGTAGTCAGCTAGCCCGACAAGGCCGACGTGATCTCCTTGCCGGCCACCTCGAGGACCTCCTTGGCCCTATGCGCTAGCTTGTCGCAGATGTTCCTCGCGATCCTCTTCTGGAACTTGCTGCTCTTGAGCCACTCGATCCCCACCAGCACATCGCACCGGCAGCTCGCCGGCTCCGACGCCACGCTCCGAATGTCGTACCTCAGATGGACCTGCGTTACAATTACGTAAATGTTACGACCTTTTCTTTGCTTACTTATCCACCCAACCACTCCCATCCAGGGCGTAAGACAAAGCCACATGACACGACACGACAGGGTGACTTCAGCTTACCCGGAAGTAGTCGCCGAAGGGGACGTTGTGCAGCGTCATGACGTCGTACACCGTCCACCCGTCGCCGTCCTCCGACGGCGACTTCAGCTGGGTGCTGGCCACCTCGCCGCCGAAGATGGACATGTAGCGGTTGAACTTGTAGCTGGCCTGCCGCTCCAGGACGCCAGGCTTGGTCTCCTCCCATGGCGTGGCGGTGTAGTCGACGCACCCCACCCGGCTCATTGTTCGCGTCTCCAGGGGACCGCCGTCGAACACCCCCATCAGCAGATTTGCCTGCAGTACACGTGCAGACAATGAACAGACGATCTCATCGTACAAAAGCATAATGACAAACCAGAGCGGATATACAAAATTACGGAAAGAAACAAGGGAGAAGCATGGAGAACTCACATCAATAGGATGTTCCACTGTATACTCCTTTGAGAGATTCACGTCTCCAATGCTCAACACAGACTGAATGTCATCGAGATCATCGTAGCTCTCATCTCCTTGATCTTCCTCTAGCTTGGCCCTCTGTTCAACGGCTGACGATTTTGTTTTCCACAGACCAATTACTGTCCTACAAGGAAATAGTGTTTTTTTTTTCATGAGTGGGAGCATCTTTATTTTTGAAACCGATGGAAGTATTGGAAGATACAAACCTACTAGCCTTGCTAAACGATCCAAATGAATGGAACTGGAATTTCAACCTCCCCTCTTTATCTTGCGATTTGGCACCACTCTTGGCGTCAAGCCCACGCCCACTCTTCAACATAAACACCAATGATGGGGTACCTACTGTTGTGAAAGATGGAGGTAACACTTCGACTTCCTCGACATCGTCCCACAGGAAGAAGAATTTCGTTTTATGCCCAAACAAATTAGCATAGAAACCAACTATTCTTGCTGACAGAAATAGCCTTCCCTGCACCAGCACCAACTACAAGTGAATATTCATAACCAATATAACAACGATTTTCACTAAGATATGTGTTGCAGCTTTCACATAAATGCTATGATTGATTTCATATTAAAGCTTCCAACTAAACTCTTGTAACATATATAAAGATCTTCCACAGCTAATCTAACCTTCCTTTTCACATAACCTCAGAAAAACACAAAATAAAGTAAATTCAGGGAGGAAAAAGAGCAATTTTACCTGCAATGGCAATTTCCTTTTTAAGGAGCATGCATAATCTGCTATCAGGAACTCCTCGTGAGGCAAACTAAAAAGCTTCTGGAATGTTGAATTTCTGTGCGGTGACCGAACATGTAACTGCAATATATTCATGTGAATACTCGGACTGTCAAAATGGTTACTACTGATGGACATTCGTGTGCAAGTTAATAGAAGAATACCTTCTTACCAACTTCCTTCTCCATCTTGTTAAGATAGTCTCTCATTGATGTCTCAGGTCCTTTAGTATTTTCCAGAAATATTCTCAAATGTAGCTTACTCTGGCATGTCTGGGCTAGTTTTCCCTCCAGTGGTACCCATATATCTACTAGTTCTGCTGATGTGTGCTTAAGAAAGTTAATTTCTGCATGTCCCAGTGAGATTGCCAAGTCGAATGGGCCATCAAAATTGAAAACCTCAACATCCAATGTAGCAGGTGGCTCTTCCATGGCATCAAACTCCATTATCTCTGCAGCAATCTCCCAGTTTGTCATAAGTCAACATAAATCACACAAAGATACAAGGTTTTCCACAATTGTTCAGTGTGATAATATGTTCTATATTTGGATAATATGTGCTGACAAGTGAAAAATACTAACCGTTCCATTGGGGTTCCTGAGTCTGAAGTTGAACAGAGCTTGTTTTCGTTATACCATTACAACTGAACACAACGTAAGGATCCACTGATCCACAAGAAACAGGCGGCAAGCTTGCAGCCTCTAACAGAGCAACAGTTAATAGCCAACCGTCACCATTTGCTTTAACCCCGTGATCACCTCCTGTGACAGAAGGTGGTTTTAGAAGTAACACAGTTATGATATTGACGAACGCGGTTGCCTGCATCAGAGATACAATAGCTGCAAAGTTAAAACAGGTCATACCTCTTTTTATCCTTGCTTGTATAAAATGAGATACCATATTCAGTAAATGCTCCATCTGAAGAACTAGTATGCCAGATGTGATCAGCTCTCCAAATGTGTCAGGTAAATCTAGACCACTAAACTCAAGACCCATAAGGGGGCCTGGTCTTGACAGAATGATGTGCACAAGAACATATAGTGCCATGACAACCGTAGAGATCACGGTAAAATTGCAAAAATACTTGTAAGCAAGTCTGATATGTGACTGGTGATCTGTCTGCAGTGGTGCCAACAGCTGCTCTTTATCCAACCCTGCAGAATCAGCCAATTTCACATGCCGAGACAAAATTTCTGCCACACTTTCGAAATTTTCTTTGAGTCCATCCTTAACACTTCCTTCAATCATACTTTTCATCAAGGTACTCTGGAGAAACTCCACATTGTATGATACAGCCAGACGTGTGCTCTCTTCACCTGATGATAACTCGGGGCACTGAGTTATCTTGTAGAGTAAAACAACCTCAAAACAGTTTCCAAATGGAACTTCCGGAGTACGAACGCGAGTCATGATCGCAAAATTCTTGCCATCAGCTTTGAGATATGTCTGTTCCTCAATAGTTTTGATATCTTTCATAAGCTTCGTCCCGCCTTTGGTGCATCGACACGTTCTGGTTAAGCTAGGTGGATCCTGGCTCTTCCATGTCCACGGCTGTTCTTCGTAGTCCATAGTTCCTTGCAACTCCCGTAAGTCTTTCGAGAACTGAGAATCAGGTCCAAAGAGAAGGGAGTTCAGATCCTGCGCCTCCACGAGGTACGTGTGCTCAAATACCGTGCCAGCACTGAGATCATCCGGCATGTCTGGTGTACTACTTGCTGACTTCATGGTTTCCATAGCTTCTTCAAAGCTTGCATCCGGAATAGACGGTTCAGCATCACCATCATGTGCACTCTTTGCTGCTGCTGCACCAGGCTCTATCAGACCATCATCGTCAGAAACTGGATTGGAATTTGCTTGTGTTGAACGGTCAGAATTGTCTAGGAAAGTTTGCTGCACTGCAGAGCTCCTGGGGGAATCAACCATCATACTGTTAGGACCTGAATGTTCCCATTCAATATCTGTGTCACTGTCGCTCCTGGAGCAGCTCGAGCAAGTAGAGGAGTGGATGACTGTATTGTCATTGTTCTCTCCATACAGCGAAAATGTGAGAAGAATTTTCCCTGGCAGACAGACATACAAAACAAATATCAATGAAGATGGCAAAGTAGAATGCAATCATCACACAAGATATACTAGTACATTACTGAGTGCCCCAACTCCCGATTTCAAAGCCAATATAGAATTGTTCATACATATAACGTCTGAAAGGCTGAAAGCTACCACCACAGATTACCATTTACGTACATAGCAAAGCTGAGCCTATCCACTACAAATCTCAGAGCGCAATGGTGCTGTTCAGCGCGCGTCTGTCTCAGCCGCGAGAGAGACACCAAACTGCAGCAGCCGAGCCGTTATGCTCGGCTAATACTTTGGAGTGACTTGCCAAAGCTTCTATTGACTTGTGATTCCGTAAGGGCATGCTAATCGATTTCCGTGCGGCATTTGGCAAGCTAAACAATACGGCAGCTTCGCCCAAAAGTCGGCCGCGGACGCCGACCGACCACGCCGAGGACGAATTCACCCAAATCATGGCAAAAATAAATAAACGGCAATTCAGCTTAGCTAGGGAATCGAAATGCGTGCACGCACCGCAATCCGCGGCGTCCCGGCCCTTCCAGCGGTGCTTGGGCTGCAGCGTGAACCACGTCGGCGGCACCGACCTCCTCCCGCCGCCGGCCGCCTGCGCGGCGGCCGGGGGCACCGGCAGCTTGACCCTGCCGAGCGCCTCTCTCCGGCCGGCCCCCTCGTCCCGGCGCCGCGTCACCCCGACCTCCACCACCTCGTCCTCCGGCCCCACCGCGAACACGAACTCCTCGTTCCACTCGGCCGCGCCGCCCGGTTCGGCCAGCTCCACCTCCACCGCCCGCGTCCGCGCCCTCTGCCTCCCCACCTTGACCCTCGCGTAGAACCCGCCGTGCGGCGGCTCCGCGGGGAGGCCGCGCGCCTCGAGCACGCAAACGTAGAGGCGCATGGGAAAGGTTTGGTGGTGGAAGCGGTGAGATCAAAAGCGGTAACTGCAAAAAATTAGAGTAGTCGTAGGGAGACCGATGGCGAGGAGGGTGGTTTTGTGGGTTTGGGGCGTGGTGACGTGGGACGGCGGACGGGCACGCGGCGGGCGGAGAGGCCCGACACGCGGTGGTGCGACTGGAGGTTGGGACGCGGGCTGGCCTAGCTTGGTGGTGGGTTTGCGTGGGAAGGAGAGATCGTTGTGAGTCAGTTGCCACGGCCGACGACGGACTCTTCTTGCTCTTCTAGATGAAGCCCTGCGTCATGCATGGCATGGCATGGCCATAAATGGTGATGGTTTCCCTGCGAACATCGTCGTGTTAGCTTTCAATGATCTCAACAAAGAAAAAATAAGTCGTCCTGGCTAGACGGGTGCTCGCCGGGTGGCAGCACCCAAGAGCCTAGTTGTCATCCTTGGTTCGTCAGAGCCCAGGAAAAAAAGGGCTAGAACCTTCATGTCGCCAACAGTTGCTATGTTTGGTTCAACGCTTTGTCCGCGGCTTTGTCGTTATAGCAAAAGCCCAAACGGACATAACCAGCTTTACAAAGTTTGACAATGCTTTCTGTTAACCATGCAGTAAAGCATTCACATGACCGAACTGGTACATCAGAATTGCTTCTCAGACTCAAACACCAGAAAATACAAGGATAGCTTGACTACGAGTTGGCCAACATTTGTAAGGAAAATGTACTCGAGAGGGCAAAAAGGTCCATGACCAAACAAGTGGTGAAGATACATTTTGGCAAACAATCCAGACAGACACTCGTCTCTGTAGTATGTACTCTGTACCAAGGCCAATAAAAGTTCAGCAAAAAAACAGGATCAAAACCATCCGAGTTGCACATTCCCACTAAAAATGACGAAAAAAGAAACAGGTGATCCATTGGCTTACCCATGCGGCCAATGGGTCTGGCCATATTGCTATGCTGCTATGCAGTACGCACCACCATGATTCGGTACCGACAGCACAGCACAACAGATGGTGATTTTTATGCCCGATGAACATATTAGCGTTCTCTAACAGGAACTGGTAAGCATCGGTGGCAGACCATAAATACGGTGTGATTACAGAATTTGGCGAAAGCTCCCGAAAGATAAAAGCCTGCGCGTACCAACTACAAAGTACCAGCCTCCTCCAAATCGTAATCCGCAAGATTAGAAGCAGACTAACATTACATATAAGATTACATCCGACTGAAGGGTGATAATTTACCGTAGGAAGTCCAAAGATGCACTAGCTAACATCAGTGTTCCCAACCAAGGGTGGTTATGTACAGCAGGTGATCTGGAAGTGAAGTTCATCCTGCGGCAACAGATGGTGATAAATCAGTAAGATGCAAGGGACAAACTTCTAAGCCTGGAATTAAAAGAAGAATGATATGAGCAACTGATTATTGGGCCGCATTGTATAACATAGGGAAAAGATAGAGGCAGCACAATGAAAATAGCTTACTTTAAAAGTGTCAGCAGATCAATTGTTCGCCTTTCTTTTCTTTCTCTTCTTCGAGGAGTTGCCCACCACATTGGCTGCTGGTGCTGGGGGTGGCGCAATGGGTGGTGGTACTGCTGTTGGTACTCCAGGGGTGAAGGGTGGAAAAATCATATGTGGGTGCATCGGTACAAAATACATTCCTGGTGGCACAGCTGCCGACGTTGTTGCCATAGCCATCATCGTTGGCGGCATTGACATCGGCGTAGATGACGGCACTGCCACTGTAGCCGTTGCTGTATTCGCAGGTGTTGAGACCGATGTGCTGTTTCCCACACCTTCATCAGATGGCTTCAGAGACTTGTCACCTTTCTTACCAGCAGAAACTGGACTTTCTACGGGTCTTTTCTCTTTTCGAGATTCCTCAAACTTGCGTACCTTCTCTTTAGCTTCTTTCATCACAGACAGAACATACTCCATTGCATCAGGATCAGTTGCTCCCATTTCCACAATCTCAGCAAAGTACTGGTGGCCATCATTGTAGAGGTTGTCCACTTTATCTTCACGGACATTTTCCGGCTGCACGCCCTTCCCTGCAGCGTTTGCCGCTTTTGGTGAGATAGGAGTTTCCTTAGGTTCCTCAGGGCATTTGAAATCCTTCCTCCACCGATCAAGAATGTATTTGGAAGGTATTAGCATCACAAGCTCTTGCTTCAAGACTGCAAGAGCATGGCTACACAAAATACCTTTAAACTGGAATGACCGGCAGATACACCACACTTCTTTCTCGGCACCATTATACATCACTCTATAGTCAAACTTCCTCTCCTTCCCAATAACAGTCACAGTGTAGGTCACTATCGATCCGTTCCTACTGACTTCAGTGCAATTCACATTCATCAGCTGCTTTAGCTGATCCTGGAACTTCTGAAACATATTTATCGTATAAGCATTTGCAAATTGCTCCTCAAACAACAGACCAGACAAAGCTTGTGGCCTTTGCTGAAATGAACGGAAATCATCATAGGCTTCGCGATCTGACCTAAGCTTCATAGCAGTATCAAACTGTTCAATAAATGTCTTTATTGTGGTCTCCGGTGTAATGTATCCATCAAAAAAGGCCTCCAACCGTTCACTGCGGCGAACAGTAGAGATACCAGCCCAGAAAGTATCTTTCACATATGCCGGCACCCACTTTGCCCTCTCTTCAAACAAGGTTGTAAGCCAGCGATTATCATGAAGGTTGTACTGATTGACCATCTCAACCCATTCCCTCTCAAAATCAGCTGATGTAATGGTGTCATAGACTACCTTCTTCATTCTCAGGCTGATTGCCTCCTTATCCTCAACTCTTCCAGACATTTCAGGAAGCTCTTTCATTATATGCCAAAGGTTGTATCTGTGACGCGTATTTACAAATACCTCAGAGGCTGCTTTGACTACTGGTCTCGAATGTGTCGTAATAATTGCTTCAGGTGCTTTATCATTCATACATTTTAGCCATTTCTTGAATAACCATGAAAAAGTCTCTGGAGACTCATCTCCCAGTAAACCGCATCCTAACAAGACAAACTGACCATGATGGTTGATTCCAAGAAAAGCAACCAATGGAATGACAAACTGGTATGTCAAATAAACGGTATCAAAGCAGACAACATCACTGAAATGCTGATATGCAGCTCTAGATCTTGCATCGACCCAGCAAACATTCTTGAGACGGCCTTCCTCATCCATGTCCCAGTTGTAGAAAAAGTTGGAATTTTGAGCTTGCATCTTATCAAAAAAGACTAATAGTGCCTCAACATCACCCTCTGCAAAACTCAGCTTCCCACACTTGCCAGCTGCTTCAATTGAATAATTTGACTGGGAGAAGGACCTCACCATGAAATCTTTGTTTTGGTTGGGTGGTCTGCCTCTACCAGAATGAATCTTCGGGTTCAACCTAGTCTTCGCATTGAAGGGGCGGTGCTCCCTCTGCCAGTCAGGGAGATCCTTAAAACACATCATGAATCTGACCATTTCAGGATTACATGGGTGGTTATGCTCCAGCTCAACAAACACTACTTCCCAATGGTTCTCAGTTGCGTTATACTTCACTACCATCATAGCTTTGCAGCCAGTCTTGGCAACAAGCCTTCTTCGGGCTTTTAGGCCAGGCTTAATCCTAGCAATGCCACCTTTGTAACAAACAAATGTTGCGCGGTATTTTACCCCATCAACACTATGTGAAGTTCTTTTTGAGACTCCAAAGCCTGCGCGGTATCCATACTCCAAGTAAGACTGGTATGCCAAATCAACTGTCTCAAAAGTCATGCCAACTCGAGGGTGGGAACCTCATGCTTAACCAAATCCACGATGTTATTCTCGAAGGATGTGGAGGTGTCACTGAGTTGCAGCTGCAAGCTGCTCCTTGTATAAGGATCGCTCTGAAGGATGTCCATCACATAAGCGCTTGGTAACCAGAATCCTGGGACAACATAAACATAAGACATCAATAAGTGTGTATGAACTAGTTAGAATAATTCCCGTAAAAGAAAAAAACTAGTGTGGATAGACTAAGTAAAGAAATTCAAATGCTTAGTTCGATTGTGTTCCATTTCTAAATCACTAAGGCTAAGTTTGGATGTCGATATTGGGAGGCATGGAATTGAATTGTGCTGGGATACCAAATCACCAAACAAACTAAAACTGACCTAAATTCAGTTGTTTGGTTGTTCATTGAATTGGCTCATGGAATCCCAGTGAGGCAGCAATTCCAAAACTTGTTTGGATGGTCAGAGTGTGGAATTGCACGCTTATATGAGTATGATGCTTCTACTTTGCTGTACACGGCTAAAATGAAATCTGCACAACATTTACATATGTTCAAATGATTACGTATTCAGAACCAAATAAAAAGTATTGAACATATTGCAGAAATTGTTCACCGCATCAACATTGTTCCCAAAAACATGAAAAAAAATGGTCTAGAAAATGGTCACAACAACAGCAATTTAGTTATCATAATAGCAAAAGATAGTTTTCAAGAGCAACGTACTCCCTCCGTTTTTTAATATAAGATGTTTTAGCTTTTGTCCACATGCACATGCACACAAATGTATGTAGACACATTTTTGTGTACATGTTCACTCATTTTAGTGTGGATATAGACAACATGTGTACCACCTAAAACATCTTATATTAAAAAACGGAGGGAGTAGTTCCCAAGTCCCTTACAACAAGCATACATAGTTTGGTTGTCATAAGTAGCAACATAGATTCAATCAGCAACACTTCAATCGACCAGAACAGCTAAAACTCTGCACAACTAAAAAAAAATGTGGTTACATGGTAAGCTTTGAATCAGCAACACTTCAATCGACCAGAACAGCTAACAGCAGCAGCTGCGCAGGTCGCACTCTGACCTAAATCCTTTGCGAATTGCGCCGCAGAGGTCAAACAAAAGGAGAAAAGCTTGATTTAGTTGGGGGATTTACGGTTTACAGGGGATTAAGGTTCCAGCGGCTGCTCCACTGAAAGGAGTGGAAAGAGGAAGGGGGCGAGGGGCACCCTGCCATGGGGCGCAGGCGGAGGAGGCCGGCCTCCACCGGAGCTGCTCAGCACTGGGCTCACATAGGAGAGAACTTGGTCGAGCGGGTGGATGGGGTGAGCCGTGAGGCGCACTAATCGGGGCCGGGGCCGGGGCCGGTGCCAGCCGGGGAGAGAGACAGAGGGAGGATGGCCGGAGAACTCACCTTCGCGCCGCCGTGGAGTCGCTGCGTCGCCTACCCTGCCTAGCCTCCCGTCGAGTGCCTCCGTCCCGCAGACTGTCTTTTTTCAGGTGCGGGAAGGGGTACGAATGGGAGCTGGGACATTTCCAATTCCGAATTCAACGCTCGAACATCGACGTTCAAACAGGCAAGCAAATTTGTAGGTTTGGCAATACAACTGTTGCTTTTGTTTTTACCAAAGATGGCTTGGAGAACGTGAAGAATTGCAAAATGGCTGGTTAAGATTGCATTAACAAACAGATGATGAAAACATAGCAGTTGATATTTATCGTAACACGTGTTTGGATTTACGCCCAACAAAATTAGTTGACGCTGATTTGCTAAATGCCCGTGATTCAAGCAAATTTAGACACTGAAAAAAATTGTCCTCACAGTTTCATTCACTAAGATAATGCAAGTATTGCACTGCCAATAAAACACATTAGGGACATCATAACTGAGCTCAGAATAAAGGCCATACAGTACTAGTGTGGTCATTATCCATTACTTGCAGGGTCAAATTGGGTGTATTTCTAGCTGATATTATAGTGTATATCAAAAATTTGTGATGTCGAGCTTGACCACATATACAACATGCAGCTCCGCCACTGAGCAGTCCACGCCTCTTCTTACGCCCTTAACATTCTCGGTCGTCCGATCGCTTTATTCATTTCTAGCCGTTAGATCCGCTATAAATTCCGCATTAGGCCACATGTCCCTTGAGACATTAAGACAACTACAAGGTGAAATTGGCCCGTTCTGCTTAATTAGGCCTTAGATGCACCGCTAAAACCCAATTGGGTCTGAACGATCTGCAAACTCCAGCATTCGGTTGAACAGGCTGAGAAAAAACGTAGCATCTCTCTCTCATCGCCTCCTCTCCTCCCCAATCTATTATGTAGAGACCGGGGAACCCCAGTGCGTCGCCGCTCTCCCGTGACTCAGACGGCGGCCTATGCGAATCTTACTGGGCCGCCAACCTCACGCCACCACCGACATCGATGTCATGCCACCACGGCCGTTGCAGACCAAGACCTCGACTGACGACTCCACTTCCTAGATTTCGACCTGGACGAGACGCCAATCGGATGAGCTCGACCCAGACTACCACCACCGGCTTCCAACTGGGGATATAGAAGCGCCAACTCCGTGCAGACACGGAGATAGGCGCCTATATGAAGGAGGAGCATGTGAAAGGACATAGTCCGTTAATCTTGTTTTGACGTTTGATCACAACACTTGGAAGTATTTAACATATCGCTAAGTGTCCACAGGAATTATGAATGTCTATATCAAAAGATACTAGTGGATCTCTCTCTATGCAAAAAGGGAAGAAAAGTTTGTCGGTCTTCAAATCGTGAAGGGAGAAGGCGCTTTGCAGGGAGGTCGGCCCCCAGGCCAGCCCAGGCTAGTCTCCAGGCTGGTTGCGTCGGGTAGCTGGCCGGCCCCCAGGCCGGCCCTGGCCGGTCTCAAGGCTGGTTGCCTCGGGTTGCTGGCCGGCCCCCAGGCCGGCCCTGGCCGGTCGCCAGGCTGGTTGCCTCGGGCAGCTGGCCGGCCCCAGACCGGCCCGGGCCGGTTCCCAGGCCGGTTTGGTCATTGAGTCGGCCAGCCCAGCTAGCCCGGCCCCTAGGCCGGCCCAGGCTGGTTTCCAGGCCGGCCGCCTCGGCTGCTCTGCCGGCCCTCAGGCAGGCCCTGCTTCCTGCACTTCGCCACTTACCCCTTCAACGGCCATATTTTGAAGGGGACTATATATACCTCTTCACCAACCTTTGGACAACTAGCTTGAACACATTGAAGAACACCATTGATTGCAAGCTCAAGATTTGATAGATCTCCCAATCCCTCCACCCAAACTCGTTGATACTTGGAGGATTGAAGGAGAAGCCCCGGATCTACATCTTCACCAAGCCGTTCTTCATTTCCCCCTCATTCACTTGAGGGACCCTTTGCTAGGATTTCCATTGGGAAAACCTAGCCTCATATTGTACTCACTTGATTGTCTTTGTGACAGATTTGTAGCTGTTCGGGAGCCCCCAATCCTCTTGTGGGTTGTGCCCCGGATCGTTGTTGTAAGGGCTCCGGATTCCGCCTTGAAGGATTCCGATAGTGGAAGGTGAACCAAACCTTTGTGGTGCGGTTCATCGGAGAAGAAGGTGACGCCTTTGTGGCGGTTGAGTTTTGACCTTTGTGGTAGCTCACACCTCTCCAACGAGACGTACTCCCCTAAAAAGGAGGAACTCGGGATTACATCCGTGTCTCCGCGTGCTTTCACTTCGGTTACTTCTATCCTTGTTTATAGTCTTTACTTGTGTATCTTGTTTAGTTGCTAGCTTGTCATATAGGTAAATTCACCTTAGTTGCATATCTAGAGAATTTACCTTTTGTGTCAAGCCTAATTTGAAAAAGTACTAAAATTGAAGTAGCACCTATTCACCCCCCCTCTAGGTGTCATACGATCCTTTCAATTGGTATCAGAGCCTCGGCTCTCTTGTTGGGCTTAACCGCCTAAGAGAAGTATGACACGAAGTGATGGTGATCCCTTGGAGGACCAAGCCACTACGGCATCCATGGCCGATCTCAAATCGATGGAGACATCTTTGATATCGTCCATGGATACCAAATTTGCCGAGATGCGTGAGTTGATCACACAACTCGCAAGTGGCAAGGTTCCTAAGGAGACCACCCCACTAGGACTCCGCTACCTCCCATGACGGTGATACCGAGGAGGGAAAAGAGGAAAAGAAAGGGGTTGAAGATAAAGAAAGAAACCGACCCTAAGAAATCTTCCACTCTACCACCACTCCCGAAGGTGGGAAGCCGGAGTACCATGGGGTTCCCTTTGCGTACTCTCCCGACCCACCTATCCATCATACTCGCATAAACCCTTTGGGTCCACCTCCTAAACTTAATGCATTGGCTTTTGCTACTTGGCAACACTTAATGAAATCTCATATCAACAGTTCCTCTATCGAGCTTTGGAGGATCATTCAAGAGGGATACAAGGCCGTGAATCCTAACAACTTGACAAGAAGAGAGGTGGCCGAGAAACAACTCAATGCTTCCGCTCTCCACATGATTGAACTTGCCGTTGGAGAAAGTGGTCTTCATCACATTCAAAACGTCTCCACCGCCAAAGAAGCTTGGAGTGCCTTGAGGTGGCATTTCTTGGAAATGAAAGCATGAAGAGGAATAGATATGATGCTTGAGCAATGAGGCCGAAGGTTTCTACATGCTTGATATGAAACTCATGAGGAGATGTATGGAAGACTCAACATTCTTGCCAAGCCTTTCATATGTTGGGGCAACCTATGTGGATGATGCTTGGATCAAGAGGAAGTATGTGAATGCTCTCATGCCCTTCGAGCCCGTTGATTGAAGGCCATCAAGGAAAATTCAACTACCTTGAGATGACATCCAATGAAGTTATGCAAGAGATGCAAGCCTCCAAGGTTGCCACCAAGAATGCTCTAGACAACCGTGCTAGGGCCATGGGAATGAAGCAAGGTCCCTCTCTTGCTTTGAAGGCCAAGGTTGTGTGCCTTGATGAACATGATGAGTTGAAGCATGCCCGAACAACCTTCCTCCCGATGAACTTGAACCAGCCCTCCATGGTCACATAGCTCTTGCAACAAGGACATTTTGGAATGACCCGGCCAAGGCAAAGGCTCAACTTGATCGAACAAACAATCCAAGTGGGAAGAAGGAGTTTGCTAATAGGATAAAGACTTGCTACAATTGTCATAACAAGCATCACTTCATCAAGATTGTCCTTATGAGAATAGAGAGCAAAACGGTGGAAGGCTTGTCCTCAAGGGCAATCAAACATGATACAAAAGAAGCCTTTTGTCAAGAGGAAGCCATTCTTCAAGAAAGCACCAAGAATTGTGTTGTTGACTCAAGAAGAGTATCCTTCCGAGGATTCCGAAGAAGAAGAAGAACCCACTCGTGAGGTGGCCGCTTTGGCCATTGTATCAACTCCACCTCCTTCTCTCTTCGAATCCCCCAATGAGAACCTCTCCATCAACACCGCTCGTTGCCTCATGGCTTCCGTCACCGAGGTATCATCTTCTACTCCCAAGACTATGCATGAAATAGATGATAAAACTAGTCTTGTGATTAAGAAAGAACTTGTTGCTTCCGATACTATTGTGGCTAACTTGCAAGGTGAACTAAGGCATATGTTGAGTCTCTCTTGAGACAACTTGATGCGGCCGAAGAAATCCTTGATGACAAGGGAAAAATTGAGAGAGAGGATTCTCTCACCATAGCATCCTTGAATGCTTCCATAGAATCCTTGAATGCTTCTCTTGAAGAAGAGAGTGAATATAGAACCTCTCTTGAGGAAAGAATTGAGTCTCTTGATGATAAAAATGATGAAATAATTGCTAAAATCATTAAGGATAGAGATCATGTCTTTGCTAAATATAAAGTGTTAAAAAGGAGAAAGCCGAGTTTGTGGTTGCTAATGCTAGACTCCTTGAGGATGTGGAGAAACTTAACAAGGCTCACAAGGCCTTGGAAAGTACCCACTCTCTTCTAGTCAAGTCTCATGAGCAACTTCAAACTCAACTTTCAAATCTAACTCACCTAGCACCTCTACTCCCTCTTGTGATCATGCAAATGTTATTGAGGAAAATGCTAGGTTGAAGGTTGAGCTTGCCAAGGCCACTAGTGCCAAGACCTCTATTCCTAAAGGTAAAAAAAGGTTGTTGCTCAAATTTTTGAGCAAAAGCCACACAAAGGGAAGGAGGGCCTTGGTTATGTGGCCAAGGCAAAGAAGAAGAAGAGCAACACCAATGCCAAGCCCGCACAAGCCAAGACTTCCATTGCGGGTGGTAATGCCACTAGGGGCAAGACCACTCGTAGTGACTTTGCGGGGCATAACAATCCCAACTACATTCTTTATGTTGATTATTATGGGATGTTTATGCAAAATATGTTGGTCCTTATGATGGTTACATTGCTTACTCTATTTGGGTTCCTAAGACCCTTGTTGCTAACAAAAGAGGACCCATTGAGAAATGGGTACCTAAAACCAAGCAATGATTTCTTGTAGGACTATGCTTCCGGTGGGTCTAAATGGGTGGTTGATAGTGGATGCACTAGTCATATGACCGGAAGCAAAGAGATCATGACGGAGTTGGGACCAAATATAAATCAAGCATCCGTCTCCTATGGTGATAAATCAAAAGCGGAGGTAACGGGTCTCGGCAAGGTGGTAGTTGCAAAGGATATCACCCTTGTAAATGTCATGCTTGTCGAGTCCCTCGGTTACAATCTTATGTCCGTTCGTGCACTTAATAAGATGAATTTTGATGTCCATTTTACTATTGATATGGTGGTACTCTTGAGGAGCAAGACTCTAAAGGTCATGTTCGTTGGGTATGTTGAAAATGAGTTGTTCGTGGTGGACTTTTCGGGGTCTACCAACACTCAAGCAATATGCCTATTCGGAAAGGCCGACGTGGGATGGTTGTGGCATCGCCGCTTGTCCCATGTCAACATGAGAACTTTGCAAAGTCTTCACAAGGGTGGCCACATTCTTGGACTAAAAGACAATGTTTCTTTTTCTAGAGATCGTCTTTGTAGGGCTTGTGTTGAAGGAAAGATGCATGATTCTCCCCATCCAAGCAAGACCATCATTTCATCAAAGAGGATATTGGAACTTCTTCATGTTGATCTCTTTGGTGCCGTGCCTCAACCTAGTCTTGGTGGGAAGAAATATTGTTTGGTGATTGTTGATGACTATTCAAGATTTACTTGGGTTTATTTCTTCAAGACGAAGGATGAGACCCAACAAGCCGTCATCGACTTTTCCAATAAGTTCAACGCCAATACAATGTCCCTATTTGGTCATTAGGAGTGATAATGGCTCCGAGTTCAAGAACTACACCTTAAATGAGTTTCTTAGTGAAGAGGGGATTCGTCATCAATATTCCGCTGCATATACCCCTCAACAAAATGGTGTAGCCGAAAGGAAGAACCGGACTCTCATGGATATGGCAAGGTCTATGTTGGCGGAGTTTAAGTCTCCGCTATTCTTATGGGCCGAGGCTATCTCCACGGCGTGTCATTCATCTAACCGGCTATTCTTTCGGTTGGCAAGAAGTTTACATCTTATGAGATGCTCACCGGCAACAAGCCCAATGTCTCCTACTACCGAGTATTTGGTTGTAAGTGTTTCTATAAGAACAAAAGTGTTCGTTTGTCTAAATTTGAATCTAAAGCTTTAGAGGGTGTTTTTGTTGGGTACGGTGCCGAATCTCACACCTATAGAGTCTATGACAAACCGTTGGGAAAGTCATAGAATCTTGTGATGTGAGGTTCGATGAGAATGACGGCTCCCAAGTGGCGCAATTTCATGTTTGTGATGTAGATAATGAAGAGCCTCAAGATGCTATAAGAAGAATGGGCATTGGTTTCCATCGTCCCGTTGAGATTCATTACGAGTCTCCTCAAGCAAGTCCAAGCTCCATTCAAGTGGAGGCCTCTTCATCACAAGTTGAAACGGCGCCTATCATGGAAGCAAATGATGCACCACCCAAGAACAAGTTCAAGACCCTCCTCATGTTGACCAAGTTGCTATGCAAGAACCAAGTTCTCCTATTGTTGATGCTAGCCAAGGTCATGACCAAGATCAACCCTCTCCTTCCATTGTTGAAGATGTGCTTCAAGATGATCAAGGTCAACATTCCGGTCAAGACGGGGACTCAAATGATCAAGATGATCAAGAGATACCTCCAAGATGCAATAGAGATATCGAAGCCCGTCGTAAAGCAAGAATTGAAAAGACTTTGAATAAAGAGTCACCATCTAGAAACATCTTGGTGACCACAAGAAGGGTGTTACCACAAGAAGGCAATTGGCAAACTTTAGTGAACATCAAGCTCATATTTCCATGGTGGAACCAAAGAAAGTGTTTGAAGCTCTTGAAGATCCGGATTGGTTAGAAGCTATGCATGATGAACTCAATAACTTCAAGCGCAACAAAGTGTGGAATCTAGTTGAGAAGCCAAAAGATTGCCGCAATGTTATAGGCACAAAGTGGATATTCAAGAACAAGCAAGATGAGCATGGAATGGTTGTGAGGAACAAGGCAAGATTGGTTGCACAAGGGTACTCTCAAGTTGAAGGCATTGATTTTGGAGAGACTTATGCACCCGTGGCTCGCCTTGAGTCCATCCGTATCCTTCTTGCATATGCATCACATCATAACTTTAAATTGCAACAAATGGATGTGAAAAGTGCCTTTCTTAATGGTCCTTTAAAGGAGTTGGTATATGTTAAGCAACCACCGGGTTTCGAGGACCCTAAATTCCCTAACCATGTCTACAAGCTTGATAAGGCGCTCTATGGTCTCAAACAAGCACCTCGTGCTTGGTATGAGCACCTAAGAGAGCTATTGCTAGACCGTGGATTTGAATTGGGGCAAATCGATCCCACTCTCTTTACCAAGAGGGTAAAGGGGAGCTTTTCATATGCCAACTTTATGTTGATGATATTATATTTGGCTCATCTAACAAAGCTTTCAATGATGAATTTTCAAAGCTTATGACCGATAGGTTCGAGATGTCTATGATGGGCGAATTGAAGTTCTTTCTCGGTTTTGAGATCAAGCAATTGAATGAAGGGACTTTCATCTCTCAAACCAAATATACCCAAGACATGCTCAAGAGGTTCAATATGCACAATGCTAAGGGCAAGCGGTTTCCCATGGACACCAAATGCCATCTTGAACTTAACCCGACGGTATCGATGTTTGCCAAAAACTTTATCGCTCTATGATTGGTTCTTTGCTTTATCTTTGTGCATCTAGACCCGATATTGTGTTGAGTGTAGGGGTGTGTGCAAGGTATCAAGCCGCTCCTAAAGAAAGCCACATGGTGGCGGTCAATAGAATCCTTCGATATTTGGTTGATACCCCAAGGTTTGGTTTGTGGTACCCAAAGGGCACTAATTTCTCTCTTGCCGGGTACACGGATTCGGATTGGGCCGGTTGCAAGGATGATAGGAAATCAACTTCCGGGGCATGCCAATTTCTTGGTAGGTCCTTGGTGAGTTGGTCTTCTAAGAAGCAAAATTGTATATCTCTATCTTCCGCCGAAGCCGAGTATGTGGCGGCCGCAAGTGCATGCACTCAATTGTTATGGATGAGGCAAACTTTAAAGGAATACGGTGTCAATTGTGACAAAGTGCCTCTTTTATGTGACAATGAAAGTGCTATCAAGATTGGCCACAATCCGGTGCAACACTCAAGAACGAAGCATATTGAGATTCGTCATCATTTTATTCGGGATCATATTGCTCGTGGTGATATTGAGCTTGGCTATATTCCAACCAAAGATCAACTTGCCGACATTTTCACGAAGCCACTTGATGAAGCAAGATTCACCTTCTTGAGGCATGAGCTAAATATCGTGGATTCTAGGAGCTTGACTTGACCATCTTGCATACACACCTATATTTTGACTATTATTTGGTTTAGGTGTAGGCATGGACATAGGGGGAGTGCGGTCCTAATCCATTGGACTATCCCTCCCCCATTATGCCGACATTAAGAATTCATTTGCATCTCTATATTCGTTCTATGAATTGTGAGCTTAAATGATGAGTAGTGGCCGTGAACCCAAGATATATCTTCGCGGTGTCACACCACACACTCATATATGGTGGCCTAGGCCACCGCCCTCTTCTCCTTGAAGAGTTGGTTCTTCCGTGAGTTGTTGATGCATATTCGTTGTTTTGCATCGTTTGAATCATCCAATGTTGCTTATTTGGAGTTTTTATCTTTTCCATTGGATATGTGAAGTTTTTCTCCATATTTCGCATCTCCCCGGGTTACTCAAGGTTGCTCATTGGATTTTATTGAAGACGGATTTCTAGGCAGTGGTATTCTTGAAAGTGCAAGGTGTTCGGAAGCTCAAAACTCGTCAAAGTTTAGAAAGTGGAAGAGGTTTGGAGGCTTCTCTACACTCAGACCGACCTCCAACCCGGCCCAGGCCGGTCTCAGGGCCGGATCCCTCGGGCGGTGGTCCGGCCTCCCGCCCGGTTTTGGCCGGCCTCCGAGCCGGTTCTCTCGGGCTATGGCCCGGCCGTCCGCCCGGCCTAGGCCGGCGCCAGGGCCGGTCCCCGGGTCCTTGCCCAGCCTCCCGCCTGGCCGAGGCCGGCTCCAGGGCCGGCGCGCCCGCGTCCCTTATATCTCGCTGGAAGTTGCTTTTCCGAACAGTTTTCTTCTTCCTCGTTCGAGTGCCTCCTCTCCATGGCCGGTTCCTCCATCACCAAGAGCTCCTCCTTCCTCCCCACACCATTTGAGCCCCTCCCCACCCCTTCCTCTCCACAGATCTGAAGGAGATTCACCCGATCTTCAATCCTATCCACATAGTTTCTCCATTGGTGGCTGTGTTGGGGAGATCTCCTCCCGTGTTGGTGGTTCTTGAAGATCCTCTCAAGGTTGAAGATGGATCAGTGGGATGATGAGTGGGAAGAGCCGGTTCCTCAGTCTAGCAGGGATGGCAAGAGCAAGACCTTCGACGGGCTGGATGACATTGTTGATGATTTCAATGCCGAATCTTCCTCCATGCCCAAGACCAAGAAACTCAAGAAAGTTGCTGCATCCAAGAAAGCTGGCAAGCCAAAGGGAGTTCCACCGCCTCGTGAGAATCCAGCGGAACCGGTACGTGCATCTTGGGCCAAGGTGAAACCTAGTGAATTCAAGAGAGATCGGTTATCTTTTAACCCTTATGTCTTTGGTCAGCCCACATGCCTACATGATAGTAGATTCTATTGCAAGATGCATCAACAAATCTTTCATCAACGTATTGAAATCAGAAAGAATGCTCATGCTCCCGTGGATTATTTCAACCTTGCCCAAGCTAGAGATACATGGCCTGATGTGATGGATATGATGGATTTTCATCAAATCTCTAAGATAATGACTATTAGCACTCCATATTCTCCTGCTTTGCTTCAGCAATTTTATGCCACTGTTGTTTTCACCACTGAGCATGGAAAGAGGACTTTGACATGGATGAGTGCAGATACTGTGTGTTCAACAACTTTGGTTGAGTTTGGGGCACTGTTTAGTCTTGAGGAATTGCCCGTTGCACCTTGCTATGTTCGTCTCCATCTCTCTAAGCTCATTCCAGCTGAGACGGGGATTCGCCATTGTTATCCTCCTCAGGGCGGCCTTCGTGGGAAGATTCCCCACACAGTTCATATGTATCCTTATTGGCGAGTTGTTCACAAAATCTTGAGAAACTATCTTGCCATCAAGTTTGGGGAAAAGGGCTTGGTTCATGACCGGATGGTCAATTGTCTTCATCACATCTATGATCTTTATCTCAGGAGGAAGCAAATTGATGTGCTTGACTATCTTTGGAACGAGATGCAAATTGTGGTTGTCAAAGGCAAGGTTTCCTGTTATGGTTCGCTTCTGCAAACTCTCTTCAACACCAAATTGCCTGATGAGGTGGTTAGTCAGTATGAGTTGTTTTATCCTGAGATGGTTGGTCTTCGTCCTATGCCCGAGGGTGATCCTGTTTGGCCGCCTCCTAGTGATGCTCCTGAGGGAGATTCTGAAGAAGATGATGATGAGGAGAAGAAGGTGGCTTAGTGCAAGCTCTCAAAAGGATGAATTGCTTCTTTGCGCTCAAACGCAAATCCGAGTTCAAGTCTTACAAGAAGCAGAAAGCATCCAGCCGTCATACCCGTGCCATCATGGATAAACTTGGTGTTGTCTATTCATCTAGCTCCGCTGAAGTTTCTGAGAACACCTACATGGCCCAGAACAAGTACACTTATTGGTTTGGTGATGATGCCTCCTCTCTTGCTCCATATTGGCAAGGCGATCCCGGTCAGTCTAGCTCTGGTGCAGCTGCTCATGATGCTGAGGATGATGCGGATGATGATGAAGATGACGATGAGTGATCATGGACCTTCGCTTCACTTTCTCCCTTTTTGGTGTCTTGATGCCAAAGGGGGAGAGAGATCTCTGGGAATTTGCATTGCATTGCATCCATTTGCACTTTTATGTTTCCCGCTTTCCATTTGCATCGAACTTGTTTTAAGTTTTTAAGAGAACTCTATTTGTGGTGTACTATGGAACTTATGTCTGGTTATTGTATTATGGACCTCTGGTATGTTATTGTAAGGACTTCCCCGATTTATCATCTATTAGTTTGGAGTTCGTTACAAGGTGATTGTTATTCCAAGACTATATCTAGTTGAAGCCTATGGTGAGAAATTTGTTCTACTATATGATGTCTATGGTGAGAATTATCGCATATCCCTAGCTCACATACTCTATATTGTGCTTGCTTCATATTTCTCGTTTGAGCATATATTCTTGTATACCTTGGTAGCGTATAAGTTTAAGGGGGAGCTTCCCTCAAAAACTTTGACATGCTTAAATGAGATATCTTTTTTGCAAATCCTTTTGTTGTCATCAAACATCAAAAAGGGGGAGATTGAAAGGACATAGTCCGTTAATCTTGTTTTGACGTTTGATCACAACACTTGGAAGTATTTAACATATCGCTAAGTGTCCACAGGAATTATGAATGTCTATATCAAAAGATACTAGTGATCTCTCTATGCAAAAAGGGAAGAAAAGTAGTTGTCGGTCTTCAAATCGTGAAGGGAGAAGGTGCTCTGCAGGGAGGCCAGCCCCCAGGCCAGCCCATGCTGGTCTCCATGCTGGTTGCGTCGGGTAGCTGGCCGGCCCCCAGGCCTGCCCTGGCCGGTCTCAAGGCTGGTTGCCTCGGGTTGTTGGCCGGCCCCAGGCCGGCCCTGGCCGGTCGCCAGGCTGGTTGCCTCGGGCAGCTGGCCGGCCCCCAGACCGGCCCAGGCCGGTTCCCAGGCCGGTTTGGTTGTTGGCTCGGCCAGCCCAGCTAGCCCAGCCCCAGGCCGGCCCAGGCTGGTTTCCAGGCCGGCCGCCTCGGCTGCTCTGCCGGCCCTCAGGCCGGCCCAGGCCGGTCCCCAGGCCGGCCCAGGCCGGTCCCAGGCCGGCCCTGCTTCCTGCGCTTCACCACTTACCCCTTCAACGGCCATATTTTGAAGGGGACTATATATACCTCTTCACCAACCTTTGGACAACTAGCTTGAACACATTGAAGAACACCATTGATTGCAAGCTCAAGATTTGATAGATCTCCCAATCCCTCCACTCAAACTCGTTGATACTTGGAGGATTAAAGGAGAAGCCCCGGATCTACATCTTCACCAAGCCGTTCTTCATTTCCCCCTCATTCACTTGAGGGACCCTTTGCTAGGATTTCCATTGGGAAAACCTAGCCTCATATTGTACTCACTTGATTGTCTTTGTAACAGATTTGTAACTGTTCGGGAGCCCCCAATCCTCTTGTGGGTTGTGCCCGGATCGTTGTTATAAGGGCTCCGGATTCCGCCTTGAAGGATTCCGATAGTGGAAGGTGAACCAAACCTTTGTGGTGCGGTTCATCGAAGAATAAGGTGACGCCTTTGTGGCGGTTGAGTTTTGACCTTTGTGGTAGCTCACACCTCTCCAACGAGACGTACTCCCCTAAAAAGGAGGAACTCGGGATTACATCCGTGTCTCCGCGTGCTTTCACTTCGGTTACTTCTATCCTTGTTTATAGTCTTTACTTCGTGTATCTTGATTAGTTGCTAGCTTGTCATATAGTTAAATTCACCTTAGTTGCATATCTAGAGAATTTACCTTTTGTGTCAAGCCTAATTTGAAAAAGTACTAAAATTGAAGTAGCACCTATTCATCTCCCCCTCTAGGTGTCATACCGATCCTTTCAGCATGCCAGAACGGCGACGACGAGGTGGGTCTTGTGCTGGGCCGAACGAAGCGAGTCACGGGCGGTGGTGAAGGCTCCAGAGCGAGGTCCTAGATAGCGCAGCCGAAGAAGCGTCCGCAGAGGGAGGCGACCGAGCATGAGTATTTATTTAATTAATAGGGAAAAACACCATGAGATTGTTTTCCTTATTTCTCTACCATGATATGATCGGCTTGAAGGCCTCTTTATGTTTTGAATATGAAGGCATGCACTAACGTATCATATGATCTGAAATTTTCTATTTTTAAAAGAGTCAAGTATAGCACATGAGGTGCATTTCAAAACTAATTTTAGGTAGTTACCTTTTATAGGTGTTACTTGTAGCACCAATATTAGACAATACTATATAGGGTCTAGAACCATCTATCGTCAGCCACATGACGCTTGTTCCTTCAACGTCTCTTAGTGTACATCTATATAAGAACTAGGTGACATCCTTCTCTCAACGTAACGAGTAGGAGAGTACTAATAAAAATTGACATCTATTTTGAGAATGGAGTCGGTAAGAAAGCTGCACCTGGTCGTCATCATGGTGATGCTACTACTACTTGTGTTGGCTATGGGTAAATCCATTAATTTGCTTTGCATGCAATTACTTTTGTCAAACTAGTGAAATTGTTGTTGTTTGTGTTTAGATTTTTTATCGCGTGCATTATTTTCATTTTTTTATACTGATGTATGATTTTTCAGATTCAGAAGGCCATGGACATTGTCCAGAGGGCCTGTGTAAAGGACCAAGTGGAAAGTTCAAGGGTGGATGTTCGTTGGACAAGCAGTGTGAAGACACTTGTCACGAAGAGGGTTTTAAAACTGGTTTTTGTCAAATTGGATTTTTTACAGATGCATGTAAATGTTGTAAGCCATGCTAGACCTCCACGGAAATCAAGGAAACGTTATATGGTGGTGCTAGTATGCATATTATTTACCTACCAATGGTTTTAAAGATTATTTCCTTGTGCTTGTTGTAAGAATTTTTCTACTGAATTTAATAGATTGGAGTTTTGTTTCTTGCATATCATGGAAACATGGAATTCAAACTAGCAATAATTATAATTTTATATGTATGTATGTATGTATGTATGTATGTGTACTTCACTAACTCGGGCCTATGTTGTCTCAACAACAGACGTCAGAGAGGGGTCTCCTTGCGGGCGGGGTCTCATTATGTGGAGAATTAGAATGGTGGAATTACACTTCTGCAATCTTATTAGGTAGAGAAGATTCTAAGTCAATTTAGTTACTCAGACTTCACTCCTCCAAAACCATATGATCTATAGTAATATGCTTTGGGAGAACTGAAGAATAACTGGAGACCGTCTAAGTTAATCTCAGAACATTGGCTCACTAATGTATTTGGCTAGCGCAACGAGCCCTGACATTGTGTTTGCTATAAGAAAACTTAGCCAGTTTGTTTCCAATTTGGTAGATGATCATTTGAATTCTGTTGAAAGTAATGCACTATCTAATGGGAACATCGAGCTATGACATTCACTATACGAAGTATCCGAGTGTACTTGAAGGTTAAATCGACTAGAACTAGATTTCTGATGATGATGAGATAAATGACATGAATGGATTCACACTTGTAGATGGTGGTGTTTCATGGAATTATTTCAAGTAGCCCATCTTAACAAGATCAACAAAGAAAGCAAAACTCACAACATTAGATAGAATCACGGCCGAAAAAGATTGGCTTTGTCAACTCATGATGGACTTGTCGGTGGTTGACAAATTAAAAAAATACCGGCTATCCTCATGACCTTGGATAATCAACAAAATTTAATTCTCAAAATGAAAGGTTCAAAGGATATGAATTCATTAAGACATGTAAAAAGAAGATTAAAATCTTTCAAGAAATGATAAATTCCAAAGTGATGGCTTTTGATTACATCCAAAGCGCTAATGCTACGACTGATCCTTTCACACACAAAAATATAAAAATAGATAATAGATAATGTATCGAAATAGATTGGTTTGAGACCCACGTGAATTACCATGGTAGTAAGTTAGTAACCCAACCTATGTGATCAGAAATCCCATGAACCAGGACATGGGGAAATAAGCTTTGGTCAGGGAGAACACTATTTTTACTAACCCACCCCCTTGAAGACGCGCCATTCTCACAATTTGTATGACGGTTTTACTTTTGTCTTAATGAGTCAATAGGCTTGTATAAGAAAAGATGTTGTCCTGTAGAGGAATCTCGGGAACACACCTATTATGAGTCTGACATATGGTCGCAATCAATAACATAGGGTAATTTGTAGGAAGCTCACCCCATAGGCTAGGAGTTTAGCTTATATGATCCACCCGCGTGGTAGCCATCAGAAGTATAGTACCAACACAAAATTAGGTGATATTAATTTACACAAAGCTGAAAATTCGAGGCATAGTCCAATGTTAATTATCGATAAGCCAGGCCGACATTTGGTCTGTTTGGTTTGCTCGGTCCAGTCTCTTTGGTATTTGTGAGTTCGGCCATCTAGGAATGCTACCAGTATTACCTTTAGTGTTTTCGGCATTTCTGTATTTGGTCTTTGGTCTTTTCGGTATGGTCTTCGGTCATGACCATATAGAGCAACTAGAGAAGAATAGCAGCAATTATATACAAAGTGGAATCACCACACAATGACACAGATCATTTCAGGCATTTCACTTTACAATTTACAGTACAATAACTAAACGAAAATTTCACTTGCCATAAATTTATATTGGCAGCACAAGTATATAAAAAATGGCATGTACATATTGGTTACCCCAATTTGCATCTTCAGGTTCAGATGCTATCTACAAAAAAAGAAGCAAGAAAAATGCATCACTCTCCATTCTCAATAGCAAATAGATCTCAAATCTATCCAAATAGAAAATAACTACCATAAAAAATGCATCACAGAGAATCAGTAATCAACTAATCACTATCAGTCAAGAATTCCAGTGGTAGTAGAGTGAAGCAGAGCAAGTAGGAGGCAGGGGAAGAATCACAATTCTTACCTTGCAATCTAGCTGTTCACTGTGTGTCCGTTCCACTCGCCACGTCGGGAGTTTGGAGTATGCAGTACTACAACCTGCATGGTGGTTGGAGACGCGGCGAGGTGGCGTGGTTGGGGCGCACGACGTCGGTGTTGCGTCTTGTGAGCTTGCGGCTGATGGCACCCGTGGTTAGATATGCAGCGCAGTCGGTCGTGTGGGCGGCAGAGAGGTGGTGGGATGAAGGCATGGTGGCAGTGCTGATTCTTGTGGGATGGCGGCTGATGGTGCCCATGGTCGGAGAACGGGGGTCATCGAGGGCTCGGTCGCGGGCCCTTCAACTGATGGCCTGAGGTTATATAAGTGGCGACTGCGTGTCGCCTATGTCCCTAGGTCAAGGGGAAAAGAAGCGATAAAGAGGGGAACATGGAGAGTGTTGTGTAGTTGGGTACACTGAAGAGGAAGAGATGAAATAGTACATGAATAAGTATTTTCCTCGATTGAGAACCAACATAAATCGAACATGCAGGAGACAGCAAGACGTCGACCAAATATGTGTGGTACCTGCATTCAAAACACAAAACTAATTTGCCCCCAACGTTTAGGAATGTTCTCAAGCTTCCGGTCCAGCTAGCTACAAGGATTAAACGAATGGTCTGGATGAAAGTGATGAATAACAATAAAGGGCAAAATCATACAAACGAGAAACAATATTGAAACAAGTAAAACAAGGATGTAGACAATATTAAAGACAATATTTAAATATGTATTGGGGATCATAGTTTCACTAGATACATCTCTCCATAAATATAAAACATTGTTGGTTGAAAATATTACATTTGGGCAGCAATTAAATTATACTTATCTTTACTAATTATGATTATGATTGTTGATGGCAATGTTTTATATAGGCATCACGTTCTTTTATATAGACCGTTACTGAACTGCATTTATAATTGATACTCCACTTCGAGACTGCTTCTATGTTTGCATCTCTAAGTATTAAATAAAAACATAGTATTGCCTTATATAAGCATGATGACATAATGTAAAGAGTACAAAATATCATCCAAGTGTGATAAGGAAGCCTTTGTTTATCCTTAGTGAAAGGACAAAGATGTCGCCTAGAGGGGGGTGAATAGGCGATTTAAAACTTTTCCGGTTTAGGCTTGATAAATGCAGAATAAAACTAGGTGTTTAATTTAACAAGCTAACAATCTAAATATTCTAGGCTCAACTATGTGCACCAACAACTTATGCTAAGCAAGACAAGCAACAAGGTGATAGCAAGATATAATACTTCAAGCACGAAGGCTATCACAATGTAGAGTGCATAAGTAAAGAGCTCGGGTATAGAAATAACCGAGACACGCGGAGACGATGATGTATTCCCGAGTTCCTCCTTTTTAGGAGAGTACGTCTCGTTGGAGGGGTGTGAGTTTCAAACTCAAACGCCACAAATGGCCTCACCCTATTCTCCGATGAACCTTGCCCAAAAGCTCGGTTCATCTTCCACTATCGGAATCCTTCAAGGCGGAATCCGGAACCTTTACAACAATCTTGAGGCACAAGCCACAAAAGGATTGGGAGCTCCCAAGTGACCACAAAAGGTCTCAATCACCACAATGGCGTCTAGGGTCCAAAGATCTAAGAGTAACAAGCTCACAAACTTTTAACTTCCACGAATCCTCGTGTAGAGCACAAACCGATGCACAATGCAATGGCAAGAGCACAAGTGCTCAAATCCTTCACTCTCAAATCCCACCAAAAGAAACTAATGCTTATGGGGGAGAAGAGAGGAAGAACAAGGAAGAACACCAAATCCCTCCAAGATCTAGATCCAAAAGCTTCCCCTCACTTTGAGGAGAGATTGATTGGTGGAATGATAGATCTAGATCTCCTCTCTCTTTTCCCTCTAATTAGAGGCAAGAATCATGGAGGAATAGAGAGAAATCCAAGCTCAAGAAGGTCAACAATGTTGGGCTTTTTTGTGCCTGGGAGTTGGGGGACATTGGGGAAGAAGACCCCCTTAAATAGGTCCCCAAAAATCTGCCTGTTAGGCCCAGGAATGCGTTAGACCGGAGTTTCCGGCCTACTTCCGGCCTGGCACCAGTAGGTGTCACCATTCGCGAATTTTGGTCCGGGCCGGAGACTCCGGCGTGTTTACACCGGAGACTCCGTTCTACACAAAAACTGCAGAAACATCAACACGAAAATGAAAACAACTTTCGCATACGAACTCCATTTTTGATGTTCTTGGGCTCGTAGGAATCACCACAACGAGCTTTACAAGATTATGCAGAGAAACATCATAGTTCAACAATGGAGGACAAAACCAAATGTAGAAAATTAAACATCTCTATTAAAGAACAACCGATAAATACTCCAACATCAAGAAACCAACAAGTTTTTCATCCGGACTCCGTTTTCTATGATCTTGGGCTTGTTTCGAAGATAATCACAAACTTTACAAGATCATGCATATACACATCATAGTCCATCATGTGAGGAGGAAACCACAAGAAGAGAGTTTGACTACTCTTAGAAAAGACAAACCGGTAAAACCTCCAACATAAAAAACGCAACAAGATATTCATATGAAATCCGTTTTTGATGAACTAGAGCTTGGTATGAAGATGAACACAAGCTCTAAATTCTCACATGGATAAAAGCTAAATAAGAACCAAGAAAGATGATGTGCCAAGTATGCAAAGGTTTGAGATCTCCACAAATATGCGATCAAGTTACTCACTTGAGAGCCCCTCTTGGTAGTACGTCGTCTATCCGGTCTCCCACTAACACCATGAGACCGGTAAAATAAAAACCCTATCAAGATCATACCTTTGCCTTGCGCAACCCACTTGAGCTAGATGATGACAATCTTGATCTCTTTAAGTGGACCACCTTTCTTGATTGCGCTTTGCTTGGTGAAGACTCACATATCGCTCCCCCATACACCACTATGGGAGAGCCTCTCTTAGGAACATCTTCACTTGACCATTATATCCAAATGGGTGACAAGCTTCAAGCATAGGATTTCTTCGAGATGCTTCTCTTGAACTTGCACTTCATCTTCTTCTCTTAATATATATGATGACTTGAATATTGCTTTGGTCATCACTTTATCTTCTTCTTTCAATCTTGATACAAACACATGGTGTTCAATCATTACCAATGGACAAGCCCTACAAGGATAGCTCAATGCAACCATTAGTCCATAGAGATTGTCATTAATTACCAAAACCACACATGAGGGCACATGCACTTTCAATCTCCCCATTTTGGTAATTGATGACAATCTCTTTTGAGAGGGTTTATAATATGGAATTTAACGAACAAGGAGCGGTTGCACTACCATTAAATACAACGAAAGTATGTGATGTTAGTCCAACCACGTATATAGAGCAAACTCCCCACAATCTATGCACGTGTGTATGAACATGAATTCATTGCATATATTGTCAACCATTACCGGTGGTGGAGTTTCCACTATATAAAAAACCAAGCAACGAATGCAAAGGCAAGAAAGGCAAATACTTAAGAACCAATCAAAGTATAAAGCCGAATTCCATAAACCCTCCAAAACTTCTCCCCATTGGCAACAATTGCCGAAATGGGTAAAAATGCTTCGGAAGGCCAACATAGTGAGAGTTCCTCCATGAGTTTAAATTGTCTCATAAAAATGAGTAGAATCAAATGGACATTTCCATTGATCAATAATAGGAGGAAATCAAACTATATTGAGAATCCAAAGATTGCAACAAAATAGCAAAGTGAGAGATACCTCAACAAAAGAGACAAGCAATCAAAGGAACCGAGAGAACAATTGGACACAAGAAGATATTATGATTAGATCAACCAAATGTTCTAAGAATCAAGAGGGAACTCCCCAAGGTACATGCACAAAGTAGGATTTACATTTTTAATATGGTGTGCACAACATGGAATCCTCACTCCCTCCTAGATAATTTGGAACACAAATAAGTGCAAGAGAGCATAGATGGAAAAAGAAGCAATACAACTTGCAACAAACAAATGTTGAGCAACAAGAGGAAAAAAATGACAAATAAAGACTTGCTCAACCGAAAAGAGATGGGTGTGATAAGGAGAGACATTTTAGGAGACTAATGCAAAGATGAGCGTAGCATCAACATAGTCGCTCAATATAAGAGGCACATAGTGCATATATCATGTCTTTCCCATAAACATAACAGAAAGAAGATGTAGCAACTAGGTCCACAAGCTTATTAAGATGCAAAAAGGGATACCAAATGAAAGGCAAAGCTTGTGTCTTTTAGAAACCACCAAAGAATCAAAAGCAATAAAAGGTGGTCACTAAAGAAATGGAATACCAATTAAAGATGTAACTACTCTCATGTGTATAAGTTTCTACGTAGACATCAATCCCGAAGATATAAGTTCACAAAGAAACATGCATACACAAAATAGATACTACGGTGAAGAACATGATATCCTAGTGGAAGTCATATATATATACCAATAAGATCATTGCTTAAAAGCATAGCACAAAGCTTAATTTTATCTTAAAAGGATATAAATGAACTTCCAACACAATCTCATCATAGCATCAAAATATCCACAAGGGAAAAAATGATAGTTGGGATGCTCCGAGAAAAATAACAAGTATCTCAAAAGGCAAATGATTTTGAAGATTCATCAATATTACTCATGTGAGACTTTGAGTAGAATTGCTAGATTAACATATTTGGGATCGGTGAATCATGAAAATAATTATATATATATATTCCCTTGATATGTAATCATCCCGGCTTGCTCACATTTGCAATTAAGATATTTTGAAAATAACTTTGCAAGAACCACATCAATTGCAACTAAAGAGATTCATGCCAAGATACAACCTACACAAGGTTGAAATCTAGAAATATGCATGGGGTAGATACTTGTTACCGAGATAACATTGGTGGTGTAGATGATAAGAGTTCACGATCATCCGAGCTTGGCTCCAATAAGCACATGGTGGTAACACCTTCCTTGTAAATGAGACAAGCTTCCAATGCATCTCCAATGTACCTAAAACAAATTCGAGTACAACATGGTACCCAAACTCATTGGGTCCAAAGTAGTTAGAGCAACTACAATACATAGGACAAACTCCACATAACTATGTGCGTCTTGATATGAAATTGAATTTCATGCATATCTTAGCCATTTAGGATTTGATTCAGTTTATCCTATATATTGGATCAACGAAAGTAGGCATGCTATAAGATATACATGTAGTAAAAAAGTATGCACAAGACTTTCAAGAACCGAACGAGATACAATTTGGACAAAACACCAATTAAAACAAGAAAGCACACACAAGCGTGACAAGAAAAAGAATTGTCCAAATTATATCAAAGACCCAAATCAACACATGATAGAAGATACCAAATGAAAATAAGATCAAGAAAATAAACCAAACCCTCTACACTTTTCATGATGGCACAAAGTACCAAGGTGAAAAATGTTTGTCTTCCAAAGAGACACATCATCAGGATCAAATACCAATTGAAGACAACTAATTTTCAAAAGCATATGGAATAGCTCCCCCAAGATTTGTGCATTATTTAGAAGTATGACTTTGAATGTCAATGCACTAGAATGGGATCATTGGTTTTCCTAACCCAAGAAGGCACAAAACAAATTTTGAGTAGAGCAACAAGGATCCAAAAGATGCAAGGAAGACAAATGAGAGTTAGATCAAAACAAATCCTTGGCAATAAAATAAGGCAATGCAAAGCAAGAGCCAAAATGAAGATGGTCTACAAATTCCACCACAAATATGAGTATCACTTGTCATGGACAAGGAGTATATGTAGATATTTCTCGGTGGTATATATGAGTGATATTCAAGACCAACTTCCTAACAAACAAGCATATGGCTAAGGATAGGAATTAAAGGTCATGCTTAGATAGATAGATATTCTTGATAGCTTCAATATTCACGTGATCATGCAAAGCAACTACGAAGAGTAGCTTGAAGCAATCGGTTTCCCAAAAAGATATATGCGAACATATTTGGGGAAAGCCGTACCAAGAACGTCCAACACAAACAAGATCCAAAAGAGTGATAAAAAACATTTTAGCACATGGAACTTGTTTGAGCAACATGCCACATAGGAACAATATTATTAACAAAATCAATTCTAGGTGGCAAAACCTCACATGTTTACATTTTCTAGGCTTGTAATATGCACAAAGGTTATTACTCCCCCATAATGTGATAATCCAAATTTTCTTAACAAGAGGCAAATAAAACCAACTAGAGATAATTAATGGACATTATAGAATTTGAATTTCTCATGAGAATGACATACCACATAGAGAATATATAATATTGATATATCATCACTAAGTGGTATTTCTCATGTACACATAATTTGAGGATTGTGAAGTGCACGAAGTACTCCCAAAATGGAATAGTCCATTAATCTCTCAAAGAGAGCCTACAAGATAAGATAGCAAATAAAAGCAATAAGGCTCAATACAAGTAAATGGTGTGCAGACAAACATACACATACTTGATTACTCAAGATAAGTAAGTAGAGAACACAACACATATAAACACTAGCAAGGTACAAAACCTAACACATGTAAGGGTGCAAGTAACTTTCAATGTATATATGATTTAAATTCAAGTTACCGCAAGGAGGAGCATTGGATATGAGATAGTCCAATATAATCCAAATGACTTGGCTTGAGAGAATATAATCGATGAAGATCCCTTAATTCTTCATGATGTAGCCAAGTCTCAATGCCCTCCAACAACACCTATTGATGAAGTTTTAGTTTGTTGGTCCCCAACCAAGTTGAGTCCTAAGAGGTTAGTCACAATAGGCTTGGCAACCCAAATGGTTCTTTTCTTGACACCACTTTGAGTACCAACATATTTGGCAAACACATTGACAACCTTATCCTTCCTAAGAGAATAAACATCATCAATTATAATAGGGTTGGATGAGGTACAATTAGTGCATGAAGAAGCAAAGTGGCCCTTCTCACGGCATATGTAGCAACATTGGCTTCCTCCTTTCTTCTTAGTTGAAATCTCGACTTGAGGAAATTGAGTTTGAACTTGAGGCCGCTTCCCTTGTTGCTTCTCACTAAGATGCTTCTTCTTCAAAGGGCAAGATCTAACATGGTGCCCTTCAACTTTGCACTTGAATCAAACGATCTTGGCCGAATCTTTTACTTGTTCTTGGCCCTTTTTCTTCTTGATAAACTTGGACTTGTTCTTGTTATTAGAGTTGAATCCAAGTCCACTCTTGTCATTGGGGTGTCTTTGAACACTCAACACATTGTCAAGTGTGGACCGCCCAACATGATGCTTTTCCAAGTCTTTCTTCAAAGAAGCGACTTGGGCCTTGAGCTCTTTTAATTCCTCTACATGGTTAGTACAACAAAAACACTAGAGGAAGTAGATGCTTCATTGTTAGAGCAACATGGCATGGAAAGTGATTAATCACAAGATGTAGCAATATTGTGAGTGGATGAATCAGAAGGACTAGCACATGGCAATAACGCATTTAGAGTAGAAGTAGTGCCATTGTCCACATGAGGCTCACAAGATGTTACCTTTGTAGTGATAGCCACATGAGATAACTTTAGCTTCGCATGGGATGTTAGAAGATCCTCAATAGAGCTAGAGAGATTTTCATGACTTTATTCCAATTTCTCATACTTTCTAGTTAGCAACTCAAGTTGAGCCCTTAGCTCAACATTCTCCTTCAAAATAGATGCTTCACGAGAAGTGGAGTTAGTAGCACAAGCATCATTAACATTAGAAATAGAAGAAGACAACTTGGCAAGCTCATCATTCCACCTAGCATTTTCCTCAAAAATATTAGCATGATCACATGAGGGAGTAGAGGAACTAGGCACATCATTTTTAGATAGTTGAGTTTGGAGTTAATCATGAGACTTGGTAAGGAGAGAGTGTTCACTTTCCAAAGCCTTATGAGATTTGTCAAGTCTCTCTATATCCTCAATTAGTCTAGCATTGCCAACACCAAATTCAACCTTTTCCTTTTTAAGCACTTTATATTTAGCATGAGCATGATCTCTTTCGTTAATGATTTAAGCAATAATTAGATCATTTGTTTCATCAAGAGATTCAAGTTTCTCCTCAAGAGACACTTAAAGCTCATGCTCTTCCTCAAGAGCATTTTCTAAGGATGTTTTCTCCATAGCATCCTCTCTTTCAATCCTTCCCTTTTCTTCAATGATATCCTTGCACTTAATAGCAAAAGTCAAAATTTCACATAGGTAAGAGCAAGCTTTACTACCTTTAGGGAGAGCACTAAAAACCATCTCACTCTTTTCCTTTAAGGAGTCAATATCATTCTCTTTTAATCCATAATAGTCCTCATTCTCATCATCACAAGTTGTAGCAGGTTCCAAAGGTGAAGATAACTTTGAATCACTAGCCATAAGGCAAAAGTGAGAAATGGATGATAATGACGAAGATTTACTTGAAGCACCATTGAGGTCCATGTCTTGTTCCAACAAATGTTGGGTTTCCTCTACATTGTTAGTCACACAAGTAATAGAGGATATGGAAGCATTGGTTTCATGGCAACAAGATATAGGAAGCATATCATCATGATATTTAGTTAAGCAATTATTACATGATATGCAAGGACTAGCAACACTAGCATGTAAGACATTTCGAGTGCTAGAAGTGTTTAAGTCCAAAGATAGAACATTGTAATGAGATAGAGATGAAGTATAGTCAATAGAGGATTCACTATCAACAATGCAATTTCTATCACCACTCACCATATCATTACCTTGTGAAAAATCACATGTTGGTGAAGTGGAAGAATACGTGAACTCATCACGGCCGGAGGTGGAGAGAGAACAATTATCCTCAATACTGTTGGACACGTCATATTTATCTTGAAGTTTTGTCCACAACTCATGTGCATTCCGAAAAGGCATGATTGATGCAAGAACTACATCGCTCAAAACATAAATAAGACCATTAGATACTTGAGTATCGAGATAAGAGTTTTCCTCATCCTCTATAGATAATTCTTGGGAATCCATTGGAGGAGAAAAACCCATATCTACAATACTCTATATAATTTGGACCCATGGCCCTAAAGAGATTAAGCATGCGAATTTTCCAAACATCATAATTTGTGCCATCGAATATAAAAGTGGGATCGTGCACTAATTCTCTAAACGACATCTTTACTCTCTAGGCGGTAAAGCCCAATAAAGAGAGCTGAGGCTCTGATACAAATTGAAAGGACAAGGATGTCGCCTAGTGGGGGGTGAATAGGCGATTTAAAACTTTTCTGGTTTAGTCTTGATAAATGCGGAATAAAACTAGGTGTTTAATTTAACAAGCCAGCTACCTAAATATTCTAGGCTCAACAATGTGCACCAACAACTTATGCTAAGCAAGACAAACAACAAGGTGATAGCAAGATATAATACTTCAAGCACGAAGTCTATCACAATGTAGAGTGCTTAAGTAAAGAGCTCGGGTATAGAAATAACCAAAGCACGCGGAGACGATGATGTATTCCTGAGTTCCTCCTTTTTAGGGGAGTACGTCTCATTGTAGGGGTATGAGTTTTAAACTCAAACGCCACAAATGGCATCACCGTATTCTCCGATGAACCTTGCCCAAAAGCTCGGTTAACCTTCCACTATCGGAATCCTTCAAGGCAGAATCCAGAGCCTTTACAACAATCTTGAGGAACAACCCACAAAAGGGGGAGCTCCCAAGTGACCACAAAAGGTCTCAATCAGCACAATGGCGTTTAGGGTCCAAAGACCCAAGAGTAACAAGCTCACAAATTTTCAAATTCCATGAATCCTCATGGAGAGCACAAACCGATGCACAATGCAATGACAAGAGCACAAGTGTTCAAATCCTTCACTCTCAAATCCCACCAAAAGCAACTAATGCTTATGGGGGGGAGAAGAGAGGAAGAACACCAAATTCCTCCAAGACCTAGATCCAAAAGCTTCCCCTCACTTAAAAGAGAGATTGATTGGTGGAATGATAGATCTAGATCTCCTCTCTCTTTTCCCTTTAATTAGAGGCAAGAATCATGGAAAAATAGAGAGAAATCCAAGCTCAAGAAGGTCAACAATGGGGGGCTTTTTCGTGCTTGAGAGTTGGGGGACATTGGGGAAGAAGACCCCCTAAAATAGGTCCCAAAAATCTGCCCGTTAGGCCCAGGAACGCGTTAGACCGGAGTTTCCGGCCTAACTTTCTGGCCTACTTCTGGCCTGGCACCAGTAGGTGTCACCATTCATGAATTCCGGTCTAGGCCGGAGACTTCGGTATGTTTACACCGGAGACTCCGGTCTACACAAAAACTGCAGAAACATCAACACGAAAACGAACACAACTTTTGCATACGAACTCCGTTTTTTATGGTCTTGGGCTCGTAGGAATCACCACAACGAGCTTTACAAGATTATACAGAGAAACATCATAGTCCAACAAGGGAGGACAAAACTAAATGTAGAAAGGTAAACATCTCTATTAAATAACAACCGGTAAATCCTCCAACATCAAGAAACATACTCAGGGGAAATCCTAAGATGTTGAAGATGCACCGGTTATTACTCAATTGTGATAACCATGCCCAAAAAGGAGAAATGCAGCGGAGTCATGAACATGAATGGGGGGATTCGTTAAGAGAATTCTGGTCATAACCCAGATGATTCCAAGACAGAATCTCCAGCTATGGCAGAGTTAGAGTTACATAGCCATCCGAGGTGTGGGAAATTAAGGTTCAACCATTTACCACACAGACCACATAAAGGACATGGGTTAAAGGCCAGCATCATGTGCTACTAGTGAGATTTAAGAGATCACAACTTAACACACTCCAGTTGACACAATCCGGGACCTTAGGTTCAAGTCCATGGGTTAGAACCCAAAGAAAGGATCAAATGATTTGACTCGGTAGGGAATTAACAGTGTTCAACATCTGAATCGATTTCGGATTACAACGCAGCGGGATCAACTGGACAAATAACACTAACGGTCAAACCCCACCCACGTTTCACTAATCATTTTGAAGTAACAGATGAGAAGTAAAACCTTTAAGTCAAATCGAGGTAAGATTGCTCCGAGATTAGAGGGTAACCAGATAAGGAGTAAAAAGAATCCTAAGATGGTTTTCACAACTCATTTTTAGGTTAAAAATATTTTCACAAACACTAGACTCAACATCGACCAGTAGAAGGGTTTCCTATAGGCAGTACTGCTCTGATACCAACTTGTAGCGCCCCGACCAGACTACTATATAGTGATGCTGTGTGTCACTGGTTAAGCGATACAACCGGAGGTTACGGGTTTACCAATCCCCGGCCAAAACCTTTGGCAGGTGTTGCTCGGAATTGATCATCGGCAACACAACTCCCCGATTGATGCCTTAACACAGGCACATCTATCATAGCATAATAATAAGATCAAGACTTGTGGAACAACTGGCACATCACAGACTCAACGACATAAAATCATATAGTTCAACTCTTATAATAGAGAAAGATAGCAAATGACAACCAGAGGTCACAGACCCAACATTACAACATGCGGAAGCGAAGTGTGTTGTTCTAAACAACAAGAACCAAATTATGGCCTAAGAGGCCTGCAAATAAACATCCAGCGCCAGCTGTTCCGGGATGTCCCAAGCTGCCACCTGGGAACCCCAGACTACTCGTCGACGTCCACAAAGAACCCACCTTCGAGGTCGGTGAAGTCCTCTCCTGAAAATAAGCAAACGACGTTGAGTTCGACGAACTCGCAAGATTAAGAGCTAATATATGCTCGATGATTGGCTTTCAAGGTTTTATGGCTGTTTTGCATAAAGCTGATTTTATTTCAAAAGATACATAACTCCATGGCATCGACTAATCAGATTATTTTGAAAAGGGGTAAGAAGTAACTCTTTCTTTCATCACCTTACTCATCATCAACCATCCTCAACCATTGCACCTGTTCATCAAAGGCACCTCCCCGAATCACCCTCGAGGAAGCTCACCTTGCATTTGTGAGTGGTACCTCTAGTACCCAGTTTTTAATCATTCCGTTAAAGTTATTCTATGATCCTACCTTCACTTCCCAAGTCGTCCATAACCGCGGACACGGCTTTTCGAAAAGATTTATCCCTGCAGGGGTGTACAAAGTGGAAGTCCCCGGAGTCCCGAGGGGCCCCAGTTCCTTCGCCACGCGTACCGTCCGGCCCATTACCTGTACAATTAGCTCTCTTCCTTGGAAAGCCGGCTGGGTGGGAGCGGTGTTGACTTCTCCCTCGTTAAGGACTTTCCAGGATCATCAGTGACGGCAGGACTGCCAGGATCACAACACCCCGCCCCACGGCCACTTATTTTCCTAACACCACAATCCTCATCTCAGTTCATCCCACCATCATCACGCACGCGCAAATGGAAGCCCGAACTAGAGGACCCTGGCTAGCCCCGCTCGAGTTATTTAGTCTATGAGGGTTCCTGCAAATGCATAGGCCTCACGCATGGTTGCACGCTCAGTCTTGGTTCAAGAGGTATAGAACTCGCACCTAGGCGGCGAGAACGAGACAAAGCACCACAGCCACAGTGGCCTCTCATCCCCACCTTTAAGCATTTTGTTATCCGTCACCACAATTTCCTCCACCAACAACCATTTATCTCATCACCTGTTTCCACCACAAACCATCCATCGTATAGCTATGCAATTTACTAAGCATGGCTAAGCCTCAACATAGCATAGTAAGTATCTCGGCCAACAACCCAAACCTATGGATAATAGGAGGGGAAACAGGTATTGGCATCGGAGTCTTAATGCAACTATGGGATACTCTAATCCAAATAAATTGACATTTAGAACCGCATGCAATATTATAGTGGCGAAAATATTTGCGGAAATATAGGATAAGATATGCTCAGAGGGGGATTACGCTTGCCTTGTTGACACGGCTGGTAGTAGGGATCGTCACGATACGGGGGTGGCACTTCACCTTCTTGATCTACCGGTGCACAAAACACGGGAAGATACAATCAAACACCACACATGCTAACATATGCAATGCGCAATCACATGATGGCATGGCAATTTGAATGCACCATAAAAGTATTGAACAGGATCAACAAGTTAAATGGGGTCCCCATTATATTACTTGCATTATTTGGAATAACCCCATATTAAAACTTAGTGATTCTAGTGCTACTAGAGGTACATTATAGTAGTTGTGACCAACTATGCATGATGATGATTCTGGATTACTCGTGTTTTTCTGAACATTTCGGTATATCGAACACCTTTTTCTGAGGTCCCGATAGAAAGTTATTAATTTTAGAATTTCCTCTTCTTAGATATTTGCTTTTAATTATTTTATTTTCAACAACTATTAAAAGTTATTTCCTCGGATTCGAGAGAGATGGAGGAAGTAGTTGAATCCTCGGTGTTCGACATCCCTAAAGCGCGAGGGAGTAGCCGGAATCATGCGCGAGAGGGGGGTCGACAAAAGAATCGGCGGGGGAAAGACAACAGTACACAGAAAAAAAAGAAACACGGGCCAGCCTCCCACCCGGCCTGGGCTGGCTGACGGGCCGGCCAGGATTCAGAGGCCACCGGCCTCCCCACCAGTTTGGGCCGGCTGGTGGGCCGAGCCGCATACAGAGAGCATCAGCTCTCCACCCGGCCTAGGCCGGATACACGGCCGGGCAGAGTTTTTGCGTCGACGAAGCGAGGACGCCGCGGGGCGACGACGGCGACAGTACGGTGGCGAGCGGCTCCGGCGAGGACACGGCCAGATGGAAGCAACGGGGAGAGGGGGAAGTGCGCAACGGCACGGGAAACTCACCAGGAGCTCGTTGGTGCAGACGGAGTGGTCGGAGATGGCTTAACGGCGACGGAAATGTCCGGCGAGGCGGCTGCGGTGGTCGGAGAGGAACCGGACGGCGGCAGCGATTTAAGGCGTCCCCGAGCGATTCCTTCGGCGGGATGGACATCCCGGCGAGGCGGAGCTTCCCGCGCTCTTCGATTCGTCGGGGGCAGCTCAAAGCGACGGCGACGCGGCGTCAACGGCGAGCTGGGGCGAGCGCGTGGGGGGAAGGAACGGGGAGAGAGGAGGCAGGTGAGCGAGGGGATAAGGGAGCAGGACGGCTCGTGGGGGGCCTCCCTATCTCCTCGAAGCGGCAGGGGGCCAGTGGGGGCACGGCGAGCTCGGGGTCACTGGCGCCATGCCGTGGCCCCAGAAGCTACAGGAGGAAGAAGGGGCAATTTGCAGAAAAGCCCCTGGCAGAAATGATTCCCCCACAGATTGGTCCTTTTTCCTATTTAAAATTAAAACCTTTTAAAAACCAGCACTGTAATTGATTTAATTTAGGCACCAAAACATTTTCAAAAATTATGGAATAAAATGGGTGGCCTTCTTACACCATAAGGAAGCTCCACAAAAATTGGCGCCTCCGAATAAAATGTTTTGAACAACATTTGTCTAGAGAGGATGAAAAATGGCATTTTGCTAATTTCCAAAATGTTGCTCCTTTAACGTTTCGGGCAATTGCAAAAATATTGTTTTGAACTCTTGGAACCTCCTTGACAAGATAACATGCCGAAGTAATTTTGTTTTACAAATTGAGTGCCTTCCTTGATTTGAGATGTTGTTGCGTAAACAAGTTTAGCATTTTGTTTTCCAATGTTGTCAAACCCAAATTGTGTGTTGTTTAGCAATGTAATATAGATGCTATGATTCAATGCAACGCAAAAGCGAAAATTTTACTCGGGTTTTAGGTTTCCGAACTTTGGGCTGTTACACCATACTCCTCTTCCGCGTAGTGTTTCTTGAGATCTGGCTAAGACAATAGTCATGGACGAAACCAATATGAGTACATTTGATTGTACTCGCAAGCTACCCCAACTTGAACATGCACTAGTATTATGTTTATTTTCAAACTTTTATTTATTAAAAACATCTCTATATCTTTATTGAAAAAGAGGTAAGAAGAATTTTAGAACTATCCTCCAATACATCACCATTTTGTTCATTTCTCCAAAACTCCTCCTTTCTCCGACCATAGCCCCTCATGGTCCTGAGTTTCCACAACTTCATACCGATCCGTTGGTATAGTTGTATAAAACATTCTCCACTTCATTTCCTTTTTAAAACTTAAAGCTTTTCAAAAACTTGCACATGGTCTTAGGACAGCCTCCCACTGTCCATCACCGAGGACTCGGCTATTCGAATAGTTTTACACTCTGCAGAGGTAGCACGCTTTTCCCACATCCATCCGGCAACTCATCGTGTCAGCCACGTCCCGCCATACAAGGTGTATGCGAAGTTGAGTCACCGACCATAGCCTGTCCTTTGCTCATGCTAGTATAGGACCCTGCCCTTATGACACTTTCCATCAACACTTAACCCTTCCCATCGGAATCTAAGTGTGAGGTCTCATAGTTTTGCCCGGCGGTGTATAGGGGACGATCCTTCTATCCTCCACACCAACGTGTGAGGACCCGGGTCAGGGGGTAGGTCACCGAACCATCCCCTCATGCATAACGGAGTCATCTCCATCGATGAGGCATCCCATACTAATATGAGCAAATTATATGACTACGCCCTTTCCCATATGTGGGTAAATGTGGTCGCACAGGGTAAGATTGGTCGTCATAGTACTAGGACACAATGTGCATTTTTCATAAACATCACCATACTCCACTTCTTCACTTCCACGCCGACATCTCGGCATTACATAACCATACCAGCATTTTCAAAGGAGTTTTGAATAAATAGTATTTTCCCCATCCTATAGTTTTAAATACTATCTTATACTTCTACATAGGTGGCAAAATAGTTTCTCGCATATTTTGAAAAAGGTTTTCAAAATTCTTGCTTCTTATGAGTAAACCATTTGGACAAAGTAGATGCATGTATATTAGAGGTGCAAGCTCAGAGAGTAGCTTGCCTTGCTCAGCAAAGTTCTCGGAGTCTTGCTCTTGTTGATCAAAGTAATCTCCCTCCTCGCAAGTTCCGGCAACGATCTTGTCTAAACGTCAAACAAGCAAGACAAACAATCACTAAACTACTCCATCAAATATCACAACATTACACACCTTAAATTCAACAAGTAGCTACTGCACACATAAGGCAAACCAATTTTGAGTTCAACTTAATTGATTTGGTAATTATTTAATTGTATCTCAAACATGGCAGAAACTAGTTGTAAACGTTTAATTGCATAACTTAAGTTCTGTTAGTCACATAAATACAAACTAAAATTCTACAGAGAGCTACTGATGTGTAGAAGACAACCCAATTGGATTTGGACTAATTTGAGTCACCAATTTTCCTATACAATTGTTTTATTACAGAAGCTTTGTAATCAAGTTTTATCTACTAATTAAATTTTGTTGGTCACAAAATTAAATCCTTTTAGGGGTAACTAACACTGATTAAATGTGATCTAAAAAATTTGGTCCTAACTCATTTGGGTTAAGAATTAAAATTCTATAATTGTTTTAGTACAGAAAGGTTTGCTAAATTCAATCTGATACCAAACAATTACTATTGCTTAATTAATTCTACCAAAATTAGGGAAGCTAAGAGATCACAGTACTAAGCTAACAAAATTGGATTGGCATTATTTGGGATGATAGATTAACAGAAACAAACAAGTTTAGGCTTTAAACCTTATGAGGCATTTTTAATAATACACATTTATTATTTATCTAAACGAGATGAAACCACTTGGATTGGTTAAACAATTTCCTAAGATTTCTAGAACATTTTGGTTTGATTTATTTAGACTCATAAATCTCGAGATATTGAATTTCAAAGTTATGTCCAGTACTGACTTTTCCAGTAAATTCAAATTAGAAAAACATGCTGTTCTGGATAATGTGGAGAATCCTGACGGGTGGGGTCCACTCGTCAGTGACTCAACCGAAACATCTCGCGCACACAGAAGAAGTTTAAAACGCTGACAGCAGGGTCCACGCGTCAGCGACTAATCTAACTGAAGCGGTACGGCACTGTTGATCAAAGATCCAACGGCCTACAAAGGCCACGAACGGCGATGACCTAAAACGGGCGGCGTCGCCGTGCCAGCGACGGCGAGGGTGGACAGGGGGGCACTTGGGGTGGTTAGCGACGGTGGAGACGACGGCGTTCGACGGCGGAGAACTTGGGGAGGTGAGTTGCGCTTGATGGGGACGGCCCGAGCGTCGACGGTGATCTCCTCTGCTTCCACGGGCACGCTCCAACTCCGGCGAACTCCTGGCGATGATTCTGTGCACCAAACAGAGGGGAAACGAGAGCGTGTGAGTGCGGTGATGATGGGGAAGAGAGTGTCGGGGGAATACCTAATTGAGTATGAGCCGACGTACGAACTTATCAAGACGTAAGCTGGTGGAGACTTATCAAGACATAAGCTGTTGGCGCGGCTTAACTGGTGTGGCTTAACTGGTGCGGCTTAACAGGCGCGGCTTAACTGGCGCAGGCTTAACTGGCGCAGGCTTATCTGGCAGGAGAAGACATAACTTGGAAGACACGAAATTACATTACTTAGTCTCCAAGTAGGACTCCGGCTCATACTTTCCTTGGGAGAGAAGTTTCCTTATAACCTTGCGAGCCATCGTCTTTATAAGGTGGACTCTAAGGACCTAGAACCCCAAGCTAGAAAAGGCTCTCATACATCCAGAGAGAGGCGACTCGACACCTCGATCGCCAACTCCATTGTAACACCATATTCATATCAATACCAATCTAGGATAGGCAGGACGTAGGTCTTTACCTCACACTGAGGGGCTGAACCTGGGTAAAAAACATCGTCTTCCTCGTGCCTGTGATCCTTAGCTCGGAGACACTCGATCGCTTAATCCCCAACTCTACGAAGTCATCTCCATGACATCTGCGTGACAAACCCACGACAGTTGGCGCCCACCGTGGTGCCTGCGGTCAAGAGCGTCATGTTCCGCGCTGGATCTGTTCCAGGGACGGAGGAGCTCGTCGTCGATGCAAGCCCGGCAACTTCAACATCGCGCCGGTCTAAATGATTCGGCGGTATCTACATCTACATCAAGGTCTACCTCAAGCTTGAGTAGAAAGCGTGGAGAAATTCGACCGCGCGATTTGGGGCTCAACTTCGACAACGCCCCTCACACGCGGGTTACAGGACAACAGCAACGCCTGTATGGCGGGCATCGCCGGCGACGGCTCGAAACTCATCTCGATGATCCCTTCGGTGGAAAGATGCGAAATCGAGTTTCCTAGCAGCTGTCCAAAGCGCATCGGATTCCAACGGTTAGATCTCCGTGGGCGACTCAAACACTCAAGCCCTGTCAAAAGCTGATGGAACTCCGCGCGACTTTGGGAAAATAATTATCGAGGTCGACTCGGACATCAATTCAAAGATCCCTCCGGTGAAACCCTGCGGAATACAATCCCGCAGTACTTCAGAAAGTTTGAGCCGATTCCAAAGGCGACTCGTGCACCGCTGCAAATTTTATGTCAAGGCGAGTTCGCGAATCCTCCACTGGCGACATCAACAATATCAGCACTGTCCCCGGCCAACCGAGTCGACGGCAAATGAAAATATTCAGGCTGGCACACGTGTCGCAGTTTGAGTCGCATTAAGCTGGGATCCCCAAAAAGTTCTGTCGTCAGCCGAGTTAATTTACTTTGTTATTTCGTTCCGCTCGAGAATACATCCGAGTCAGGTTTCAACTCGGATCATGTCGATATGGCCCAATGTGCAGCAAAGAAGAAAAAGGAAAAATCAGCTAAGGCGTCGGACAAATTGATTTGTTACTAAGTGGTATACGTTTTGGAAATCACCAAAGCATGGAAAAGAAAAAGTACTTGTGCTGTCACGTGAAGACCTGCCAACTTTGACTCGTACACGGAGAGTAAGCAAGGAAGGAGAAAAACAAATCAAGTTGCCCACTTTGATTGGCGTGATGGATTCCTCCAAAGAAATCAAGTGCTAGCCAGAAGGAAACACACCAGCCGTATCAAAGTCACGAGACGTAAAATCACAGCTTCCTGCAAAGATATGACCATGCGACCAAGGATACAGAGGGTAAAAGAAAAAAAAGAGGGATCGCAGATACACAAGGCAGGTGCATGAATATTTTGCCGCTGTGTCTGAGATTTTGCCGCTGCGACTTACCGCTGCATGAAGATTTTGGCGTGGACCAGTTCGAGTCAACACGTACCAGTAACAAGTATGATCAGCAAGATGCTAATCTTGGGACGTGCTACAGCTCACAAACTCAAGGGCCTGGATTTCTGCGCAGCAGCGGTCAGCACATGCATGATGATTTTTTTTTTGAACAGAGATCTTTATTAACTTAGACAGTACATTTTACAGATAGAAGGGTGAATGGAACCACCCTGTCCTGAAAACCTGGTGATCTGCAAGGACACTGAGTGTCCACAGTTGAAAGGCATCTGTAAAGTGAAGTACAACCTGCTTGTATTCTAGAAGCTAGCCTAGCCTGGTGGTGAGCTTTGATGTTGTAGCATTTAGAGATATGCTCTATGTTTTGGGATCTAAAAAGCTGCGAAGCTCTGATGTTTGCAATGGTAGGCCTTATAATCCAAGGTGTTCCTGCATCAAAAATGGATTCTGCTTTCGTTGCCTGCACCAAAGTGGAGTTATCCATGTAGAATTTTGGTTCCTGTATGTTGAGCACCTCTGCAACTTTGACAGCAAGGTGCAAAGCAAAAGCTTCAGCCTGCAAAGGTGTTGATGCTTCTTGTGACTTAGCTGAGATGTGAAGTTCTTTAAAATGTTGATCGTTCTGAGCAACAATGACGATTCCCAATCCTGCAGGAGCATTCTGTTGCCCTGGTTGTGCAGTCCATGCCGCGTCCGTGAAGATGCAGTATCCTGTACTTGTCGGCTGACGTGGTTGTTGGTGTATAACTGATTGCATTATAGCAGTGTCGTCACAGTCCTGGAACCGCGAATCTATATTGTGTTCCTGCTCCAGAACAGAGGTTTGCACTATTCCTCTAGCCTCTGCATAAATCTGATGGGGTCTTACCTGCATCCTATTAAAAATAACACTATTTCGGGCTTTCCAAATACACCATAGAAAAGTGTAAACATTAGTGAGGTTAGCTTCTGGGTGATTAGAATTGAGAATGGCATTTATCATTTGGGGTACTGAGTGGTTTTGTGTTGCCAAGATTTCTGTGTTTAAGTACCAAGGGTGAGAGAACCATGCAGCTTTAGATAGAGGGCAGAGAAAGAAGATGTGCATGTCATTTTCTATGCTATTGCATGATGAGCATTCTTGCGTAATGTGCTTACTCAGCTTACCCGCCCTCTTACCTGTCGGAAGAGCTTGTCTCAGAACTCTCCAAGCAAATGTTTGAACACGAGGTGCAAGCGCTTTTTCCTTCCAAACCTGATTAAGGAGGGAAGTGATCTGTTGTGGGACTACTTGTGGTTGTTGTCTTGGAGGAAGTCGAAGGTTGTTAAAACAATGTTTGTAAGCACTTTTAGGAGTGTGTAGACCTGCAGGGGTTAGCTTCCAAATTAAAATATCTTGACCTGTGTCATTAATGATGGGGGTCTGAATAATTTCTCTTGCTGTGGGTTGGCTGAAAAGAGTGTTAATTAATTGATTATTCCATTGTTTTGTACCTGGAAGCCACAAATCTTTAACAACCGCCGGGTAGGAGTATGGGTGTTGTTGAATAATGAGGTTATCATAGATACTATTCCATCCTTGAAACCACGGCGTGCTCCATACTGAGCTATTTCCATCTAGAATTTGATAGGAAGATGCAGATATAAGGAGAGGTTTTACCTTAAGGATCGCCGCCCAAAATGCTGATTTTGGTTTGTCAGCTTTTGCTCTCCATATAGACGTGTTTGGGTGATATTTTGCCTTGAGAATCTGCGCAAGTTGAGATTGAGGATCCTTCGCCAATCGCCATGCCGCGGAGAGAATTAAACTTTGGTTCATAGCCTGCAAGTTTCTAATGCCAAGTCCTCCGGCCTTTTTTTCAATGCAAATGTCGGCCCAGGCTCTTAGACAAAGACACTTAGTTGTTTGGTCATCTCTAATTCCTGTCCACCAAAAGTGTCTTATGATAGCAGTGAGTTTAGTGAGGAATTTTTTCGAAAAAAGGATGTTTGACATATAATAAACTGGAATTGAGGAGAATACAGATTTGATTAAGGTGAGTCTGGCTGCATGAGAAAGTCTATTAGCTTTGTAGGCCGAGAGTTTTGATTTGAACTTTTCACAAATGAAGGCATAGGCTGCTGATCTATCTTTAGATGGCAGGATAAGAGGATGGCCTAAATGGACAAAGCTTGCATCAATGTCAGGTACTGGAAAAATAGCCTTAATATTCTGCTTAACCTGAGCGTTGACTTTTGTGCTAAAAAGGATACCTGATTTGTTCCAGTTTGGGCTCTGACCTGACTGAGTACAAAATCTGTGTAGTATATTGTATATAGTAGTTGCCTCCTGCACATTAGCTTTTCCACAAAGAAGAATATCATCTGCAAATAAGAGAGAGTGGATTGGAGGACAATTCGGTCCAAGCACAATACCTGACAGACTCTCTGTGTGCAGAGCGTCCTGAAGAGCGAGAGAGAGTTCGTTTACTGCAAGGACAAAGAGGTATGGCGACAATGGGCATCCTTGTCTTATGCCTCTGCTGCTTTTGAAGTTAGCAAAGGGTTGGCCATTTATGATAACAGAAAAGACCGGGGTGGAGATGCAAGCATTGATAAGTTTTCGAAAATGATTATGGAGCCCTTTCCGTGCAAGAGCTGCGTCTATAAAATGCCACTCTAATTTATCGAAAGCTTTTGCTAGATCAATTTTGAGCATGAAGTCTTGACTGTCCCAAGATTTTAAAGAAAAAGAGTGAGCTATTTCCTGGGCTACAATAATGTTATTAGCAATGCGTCTACCTTGGATAAAAGCTTGTTGAGAAGGTAAAACGTAATCTGGAAGATGCTCTTTTAATCTATTTGCAAGAGATTTCGCAATGATTTTGTAGACTACATTGCATAGGCTTATAGGCCTAAAATCTGAAGGCACATGACAAACCAACTTTTTGGGAATGAGAGCTATATGGGTGTCGTTGAGATGAGGGGGCATGATACCTGTGGTGTAAAAGTTCGTAACCAAGGCCGTTACATCATTGCCGATCCAACTCCACGCTGATGCAAAGAAGCCAACATTGAATCCATCTGGACCGGGCGAAGCATTCTTCTTCATTGACTTAAGAATGTCCCACAGTTCTTCCTTGTTCGGGATGGAGTTTGTGAAATCCTGCAAATGTTGAGGTTCCACTACACTTGTACCTGGTTCATAGTTGTTAGGCGAGGAAGAACAGAATATGCTCCTAAAGTAGGTGACAAAATCATTAGCAATATCATTTGGGTCAATTAGAGTGTGGCCACAGGAATCATTGATAGAAGCAATACGATTACGTCGCCTGCGTTTTTGTATAGCATTATGAAAATAAGTTGTGTTTCTGTCCCCATGAGTGGCCCAATGCTTTTTTGCTCTTTGACGGTGTGCTTCAGTTAGTTTTGTTAGGCTCTGCTCGTACTGAGAAATGAGATTTGCCTCCAGAGCATGATCCTGTAGCTTGGGCGGTTGCATTTGGATTTCATTGATCTTGCCCTGCAGTTCGTCTAGCTGTTGTTGTAAAGGCTTTTTTTTCTTGCACCAGGCTTTGAGTGTACCTGCAAGCTTATTAGTCCTGATATAGAAATGTTTGCGAGCCGATTGAGCCCAAGCAGATTTTGCTATTTGTTGACAGTCTGGCTCTAAACACCACCAATTCTCAAACTTAAACTTGAGCTTTGGCCTACAGAATTGAGAATCTGTGGACATAAGAATAGGGGCGTGGTCGCCGAACATTATTGGCAAATTGTAAACATTAGTGTTTGGGAAGCAACCACACCATTCAGCATTAGCAAGACATCTGTCCAATCTTTGAAAAGTAGGTATGGACGAGAAACGCTTATTTGTCCAGGTATAGGCCGGACCACTAAATCCTAAGTCAAACAAACCACATTGTTTAACAAGATCATTGAAGACACGCATGCGATACTTTTTAACTTTATTAGAGGCGGTTTCAGATTCAGACATGATGTCATTGAGATCTCCTATACAAATTACTGGCTTGCCTAAATTGTCATGCACAAAAGTAGAAATATGATTCCAGATCACCGAAGTGAGGCGATGATGAGGATCGCCATAAACACAAGCTAGCGCAAAATCTATCTGAGAGGCTATATCTACTACTAAAGCTAGGATCACATGGTGGTCAGAGAACTTGACTTCCACTTTAACATCTTCCGTCCAAAGCATCCAGAGGCCCCCGGAGAGACCCTCGGACGGAACTACAAAGCTATCGGCAGAATTAAAACGGGAATTCAATTGCGAAGGAGTAATTTTGGAAGTTCGAGTTTCGGAGATAAAAGTTACCTGAGCCTTCGTGGATTTCATCAACCTGGCGAGGTAATCCATTTTAGTGGAGGTACCGAGATTTTTTCCCTTGCCTTGGCAATTCCATCCGATGCACTTCATGGCGCCTGTGGCGCCTTTGGGACCGATACCGCTGCCTTTTCGCTGTCCAAATCGTGTATCAGATAATCCTAGAGCAGATCTCTGGGTGAGAATCCGTAGCCTTCAGAAAGATTTGGCGATGGAGTCCTTCCGAGCACAGAGGGATGCTTGTCTGCTTCTCAAGAAGAAGGGGATTTCGATAGAGGATCGAGCAATAGAGTGGGGAAGAGAAGATCTGGCAACTGCAGATTGAGGACGGTGCCCACAAGAAAGGAAGTTGAGTCCCTGGTAAGTTGCGTATCAGACTTTTCCTCTTTCTTCTAGGCTTTACGAGAGCTGGATTGTTGGGGGATTTTGGGATTATGGAAGAGCAGCAGGATGATTCGCTGGAGAAATCGATGGGGAAGGGAATCAGATGTGGAGAAGGATTAGCAGGGGATCATTAGGAGGAAGAGAGATCGGCATTCGCCAAGCTTCGGCATGTCGCCATTCACCCATCCAGGGTCAGTCCAATCGCACATGCATGATGATTCACTCGTCGTAGAATGTTACTAGCACCATGGAGGTCAAGCCAGACGCCGAGCCTCGACTCAGTGACTAGACACATGCTGCCGGTCATCCCTGGAAGTCGCCGCGGCTAGAAGAATTTTCAGAAGTCGCTGGCAAGATCACGGACGGCGAGTCGCACGTGGACGTATTCGTCTAGGACCTGGAGTCCTAGTCTGCCACAATTTTGCATGAAGCCAGCTCCAACTCGCTTATTTGACTTAATGAGGGGGCTCATTCAAGAACCTAGGAGAGAAAAAGCTCACATGTGAAGAAGAAAACTGAAGAGATACATTGAGAAGGCGACTCGCAAAGCTGGCAACTGAACAAGCATATCAGTTGCCCTGACAGCTCTCGCCCGGCAGCTTGGCAGCTGGATGACCGGGACACTCCGGCTGAATGACATAAGTACAATCTGCAACGACCACGGTTTGCGGCTTACACCAGGAGCATAAAACTAAGCTAAGTCGTTATTATACTCAACTTTCGCAGCCTTTTACTTTCATCAATAAGTTTAAATTCACCTTCAAATTTATCTCGGGGGCTGCGTATCTAGGTTATTATGCCTTTTATTAATATCTTAGCGATTTAAATTATATCATGTCGCGGACTTTAATTCGTATCGGTTTTAAAATTTAGTTATATCCAGTTCTCAAAGCCGGGTTTCGTACAACCCGCAATGCATTTATCAAATTAGAGTTCTCATAACTCGCATTACATTTATCAAAATCTAGCTCTCTACAGTTTGCACTATCGCATGATAATAAATTTATTTGCACCTATAAAGATCACCATTACATGTTCAAGTGTTGGTATTTGAGCACTCGCTATATCATTTAATGATTTATCTTTGCATCAGTCCATGACTTATCATTATATATGTCATTTCATGACTTATCTTCATATCATTTTATGAGTCATCATCAACTCATTATCATATTATTTTATGAATCACCTAGTGATTTACCCCCATATCATTTTATGAGTCGCAAACAGCTCATTATTACATCAGTTTATGAGTCATTAATGAATCGTTATCTTATCAATATTTGAGTTAAAACAGATGACTCGCTGTACCACATCTACAGCTAATCAGAGCTAGTTATCATCAAAGCTAATTAGAGCTCGTCACGGCTATTGCAGCCGATAAAAACAATAATCCTGGTTATTCTCGCCTTAAGTCAGAAGTATCTTTGCACTATGCGGCCAAAGTACTGGGGCGCGGTGTCAATCGAGCTTGATTGCCTATCATGGCCGCTCTCGACCCTGAACACGCGTTTTTACCTGGGAAATACTGAGTCGCACGAAGACCTACTTAACGGTAATAGAGATAATTCAGAAGGGCTAAAGTACCCGCGTGTGGCGTCAATCGAGTATGAATGCCTATCCTGGCTGCCTATCATGGCCGTTATCGACCCTGAACACACATTAGATCTGGGAAATACTGAGTCAAGTACCATATGCTATCATGCATCGTACAATATGATATCATGCATCTTACCAGTTGCTATCATGCAACTAAGTTGCTATTATGCAACCAGTTGCTATCATGCAGATTATACTATGCTATCATGCAGGGTACCATATGCTATTATGCGGAGTATTAACTTTTTATCATAATTATTACCAGCCGCCAAGGCTAACATATTATCATCAAGTTATCATCATTGCTTCCTCGGGGGCTTTGTCTTTTGATTTAACAGGAACCTATAACTCGGCCATATGAATTTGAATTGGCACGACCAGATTTTTTACGATTGAGATAATTATCTCCTGATATCGGCTGATAAAGCCACCATTATTTATTTATTTTCAGCCACATCAAGTGGAATTTTTAAGGATGATTCCTTAATTTATATCTAGAGTCTTGACTGGAATTATCTTTTTTCCTAGCGGCTCAACTAATACTTCACAGTTCGGAGTTTATAAGCGATTTCGGTCTACTACAAATATAATTATTATCTTGAAAGCAACATTTTTGCTCAAGTTATTGCAGGATGACAAAAGCATGCCTGCTTAACGACCGGGGGCTAGGACAATTAAGTTTTTGTCTAAATTGAGATATTTTTGAGTCCCGAGCAGCATGATCAAGCATGCAACCCGGCCCTCGAGGGCTACACATCCACCATATCTGGCGGTCTTTATTATACTCATATACCATGTTTATATGCAGATTTCATTTTTTGCAGCACATGAGAATATATATATTCATTTGCGAGTCAAATTAGCGACTCGGAAATCTTTAAATACAGGTTGTAGCTATATGCCCTTGAGCCGCCATGTCTCAACATGCGTTTAGATGGCTCGTCGTGATAACATAACTGGTTATTATTCTAATGATTGACCAGGTTATTTATACTTATGGTCTTTTATGCTTCGATGTCTATGACTCAGCACCTTATACACATTTGGTTGATATATCTTGTTACTCATAAGTTATTATTCTTATGATTTCAGCTCAGTCTTAACCCAACAGGATAAGGTGGTTTTCACCAAAGGCTGCGCCGACACCTTATATAATTTTCGTGGAGAACTTATCGCGATTCTGCAGCTTCAATGCGACTAAACAGAAGTGTTCAAATAGCAAGTGAGGAAGACTTGTGCATGGCCTCGAATGCCTGTGATAGTACATCAACAAACATATGCGAGTCAGCGCTTCCACATCAGCAGCTCAATAAGCCACTACGCTCGCGCCTCATCATCAGTAAGTCACCAAGCTCTACATACTCAAGTCGGCAAAATCATCAACATCAAGTCAAGATCTTCCGCCTGACTCTACGAATCACCCGGAAGCTTGGGGGCTAATGTTGGGGGAATACCTAATTGAGTGTGAGCCAACGTACGAACTTATCAAGACGTAAGCTGATGGAGACTTATCAAGACATAAGCTGTTGGCGCGGCTTAACTGGTGCGGCTTAACAGGCGCGGCTTAACTGGCACAGACTTAACTGGCGCAGGCTTATCTGGCAGGAGAAGACATAACTTGGAAGACACGAAATTACATTACTTAGTCTCCAAGTAGGACTCCGGCTCATACTTTCCTTGGGAGAGAAGTTTCCTTGTAACCTTGCGAGCCATCGTCTTTATAAGGTGGACTCCAAGGACCTAGAACCCCAAGCTAGAAAAGGCTCTCATACATCCAGAGAGAGGCGACTCGACACCTCGATCGCCAACTCCATTGTAACACCATATTCATATCAATACCAATCTAGGATAGGCAGGACGTAGGTCTTTACCTCACACTGAGGGCTGAACCTGGGTAAAAAAAATCGTCTTCCTCGTGCCTGTGATCCTTAGCTCGGAGACACTCGATCGCTTAATCCCCAACTCTACGAAGTCATCTTCATGACATCTGCATGACAAACCCACGATAGAGAGTGCAGGCCAGAGAGAAGAGAAAAGGGGAGAGACACGGCACGGCCGTGGTCGACGTCCACCTTCTTCTCCGACAGCCCATGGCCGTGGTCGACCAAGGCAGCGAGGGCTGCGACTGCGGGCTCGCCCTCCTGGCGGTGCACAAGAGAGTGTGGAGCAAGAAAAAGGCAGTGGGGAAGTCTGGAGAGGAAGTGAGGCTCGGGGTGAGTTTATAAGCTCGGTGCACGGTGGTCGTGGCGTAGGAGAGGTGCATGGAGTGGGAGAGGCTGTCATTGGTTGTCTGGGGTGTGTGGCAAGTACGTTGAACGGCGTTAGCGTGCGGTGGAGCGTCGATGTGTGCGTGGAGACGAGCTGCGCAAGCTCTGAACGGTGACGGCAGTGGACATGCCGACGGCGTTCCACGGAGCGTGTGCGTCAGGGGTGACCTCAATGGCACAGCCACTGTGTCCTGGGGGCCGCAGGGGAGCTGGAGAGTGGCTGCAAGGTACTACAGTGACGCGCGGTGCAGTGTGATGGGGTTCATAGCAGAAAACAATAATTTTTCTAACTATCGCAACACTGAAACTAGCCAGGATCTATCTATCTAGTAATGCTGTAACGGAGGAGACATCGGAAACATACCCTTGTAGACTGATAGCGGGATATACGCTCCCGCACAAGCGTTGCCGATGAAGACGTACGTAGCCGACCTCAAAGTCGCGAAGAACTTGGCGCGACGAAGAAGTAGGAGACGCGATGATGAAGCCCCTAGTGCCAAACTCAGGAGAGAGCGGCACCTCCGAGTACTCGCACATGTACGAACCTTGACAATGACCTCCGTGTTCCCCGATCCAGCCGGAATAGTGGAAGCGAGAACTTTGGGTGGAAACCCGCAACACAACGGTGTGCTGCGGTTTATAGGTCTCCCGTATACGATGTCCAGACTTGGGACCGCGCACGTCGAGAGATGGGGAGGGAGGAATTAGACTAGGGAGAAGCCTGGGCCAACCGGAATTAATTTTTGAATTTTCTGTGTATTTTTTCAATTAATCCGGGTCCCTATTTATTGAAGGAAAAGGGTGTGCAACTCTCCTCAACAAACCATGTGGGACTAAAGGGAGGAGAGGGGTGGTGTGGCTGCCTCCTTGGGCCCAGCCGCACCCCTCACATGGGGGGAAGCTCCCCTCTTGGGCCTCAAGGGCCCATTTAGGTGGTTGCCCCATTGTTCCTCCTTTTTATTTAATATTAAATTAATATAAATATATATAATTCCATAATTAATATATTTACATACTATTTAATCACCCGTGACTCCAAAACAATTTCCGGATCACTCCGAACTCATTTCGGTCTCCCCGGAACTCTTCCGGTCTTCCCCGGAACTCTTCCGTTCTTGCCGGAACTTTTTCGAAACCTCCTATCTCTATACCTAAGCCACTCCGATGTTTCCAAAATGTTCTCCTAGCGTCGTCAAGACCTTAAGTGTGTTACCCTCGGTTCGAGAACACTCCAGACATGGTCGAGACCCTCTCGCTAATGACCGTCAGGGAGCCCTAGATGACTATGACGGCCCCTGTGCATTCTAGAATAAATCACCTCTGAATTATCTGTGAACCGTTAACATGATATGGTCATTCCCTTTGTTTGTTGATACTTCCTTGTCTGAGATACGATCGTCAACATCCGATGTTGTGTTTTATCTCGTTACCGACAAGGTTGCTTTACTCGTTCCCATGAAATTATATCTTCAATGACCTAGTCATACGCTGCGCAGCTTTACAGATATAATCTCACCGAGTGGGTCCAGCATATAAATCCATCACACGGATGAACAAATCCCGCTCTTGATTACTCGCCCCGACTACTTCCTTCCAATACCCGAAAGTGTCACCTTTATTGTCAGCTTATGAGGCATGACGTTTGATGCGATCAGCCATATCTTTCAGAAGCAGCGACTTGATGTAATCTCACGGTCCAAGGAATAAGCTACCACGTTCTAATCCTATTGCAGTGTTGAACTATGTGATATGATCCTAACTGCAATACTTTGGGTAATGTCCATCAAATCATTCTCCCAATAAAATGACTCCACCATCAACTGTTAATGCAATATGATTGGGAAATCACGATCATCCATTGACTGATGGACTAGTTTATCTAGAGGCTTAACTAGGGACTCTGGTTTGTTTACATACCACACGTGTATTAATAATTCTAATTAATACAGTTATAGCATGGTACAAAACTATTTATAAACTTAAAGAGATAATGCAATAAATCTTATTATTTATTTGCCTCTAGCGCATATCTCCAACACAGTGTAGGCGCGAGGTCGTCATGGATGACCTAGGCACGGCCATGGTGCACGGCGCGCACGGGCACGGCCTAATCCGCACGTGTGGGAGCTTCTGCTTCGGCCTAACCGCGTCTTACTGGAGCAGAAGAGCAAGGGAGAGAGAAGGGACACGGCGCAGGGCCACCACGGCGTCGACACCTTCTTCCTCCATAGTGGCGTGCACGAGCGGCATGGGCGCGAGGCCACGCCCATGGCAGCGACCAAATTGGTCAATCCCCATGTTTTCTTCGGGCTCCAGTGAGGGAAGGGAGTGAGTGGGAACAGTTGGTGCCAGAGATTGGACGAATTAAGCTCGGATTAGATCGATCTGATCTTGGATTTGGGATGAACATGGCTCTGCCACCAGGTGCTCGACAGCAGTCCTGACCCAAATCAATTTTCAAACTTTTGCAAATTGTTTTCATAATTTTCTTCTTATTCATTTATAAAGATTTGTGGTGCTGTTTAGGAATTTATTTTGTAAGTGTAGCATAGCACATTTCTTGATTTGAATAAGATAAAGAAAGATATGGAATTTAAATCTAGGTTTTTGGAATTAATATTTGGAGAGGGAAAAGTTGTAGGAACAAAATGGGAGTGCTCACTTTACCACTCCACTGAATTTTCTTTGAAAGAAAATTAATTTCTCACTTGGAGAAATTGTGTGACACTTGTCACATTTGTTTTATTGGTTCAAATTTTATTTTCATTTTTTGTTTTCTCCAAGTTTCTAGTTAGAGCAAACAACATCACAAGCAACAAAATACAACCAACACACATAATACAACAAAAGATTTTGGTTGGCCCACATTTTTGGAATAATAATACTTATTATAATTTTGGGATGTTATAGATCCTTCCCCCCTTAAAATAAATCTCGTCACGAGATTTGCTAGGCTTGGGTGCTAAGGAGGTTTGGGAATTCGCTTCTAAGATAGTCTTCACGTTCCCAAGTTGCTTCTTCTTCGGAGTGGTTAGTCCACTGGACTTTGTAGAACTTGATCGCACGCCTCTGGATAAGACGAACATCTTCGTCGAGAATCTTGACGGGTCGGTCAAGTTTTTGAAGATGTGGTCGATGTTTTTGAAAACGTCGGGCTGGTCAGGAACTTCAAGACACTTCCGGAGCAATGAGATGTGGAAGACATCGTGAAATTCCGACAACTGTTAATGCAATATGATCGGGAAATCACGATCATCCATTGACTGATGGACTAGTTTATCTAGAGGCTTAACTAGGGACTCTGGTTTGTTTACATACCACACGTGTATTAACAATTCCGATTAATACAGTTATAGCATGGTATAAAACTATTTATAAACTTAAAGAGATAATGCAATAAATCTTATTATTTATTTGCCTCTAGGGCATATCTCCAACAGTCTCCCACTTGCACTAGAGTACAAATACACTAGCTGCATTTTCTATACCAATCATACAACCTTATCTTTTATAAGTGTTTATGATAATGCTCGCTCGTGGAAGAGGTTTCCTTCGGCCTGAACCTTTCATAACCATAAGCTCTTTGCAAACCATTGATATCACCTTATTTGATATCATCATGCTATCTTAATAACAAATATACATATTTGGCAACTAAGTGAGACTTTTGTTTCCCTGCGCTTACTCTGATCCAATATCAGTTAATTGCATTAAACACACTCAGTTTTAGAGAATACCTTTTCTCTACCAATCTATGTACTTTGCAGTATCTTTATACTTTATATTTACCTAAGTAGATCCTGACATTCTATTGTCAGCCTAATGCCTTTTAGTTTATCCTATAACGACTTGATCCTTATTTTTCTGTCATTTAGGTTGATCCTTTTAACACAACATTTGTTAAACTCATCATCCTTTACAGATTTGAAATAACCACATATCCTTAGTTTCTTTTAAACATGAAGGATACTTTTGGTTCCACTAATAATGAATCACAAATTCATCTCAGCGCTTATTCTTCTTGTAAGAATACTAATCATATCTTTTCGAGTATATAATATGGTTAATATGCTGCCACCTTATCATGGCATAGAAGTGCAGCATATTTTACAACCATGATTACTTTATCCAGATTTACAAGGACCAATTCCTCGTTACGTCTTATTCTGACACATCAGAATCTAATCTGGAAAAACACCTCGACTTCTTTAAAATGATCTATTCAAAACAGATGCTCACATTTTAAACATATATGATTTTATCGTAATTCAATAATTACTTCTAATTCATTTTCCTAGTACCTATCTATTATATGTCATTTACATATAAACACCTGACTAAGCTCCCACTCAAAATGTCAATTACATTTGAGATTGTGTAACTTGTAATGCTCCCACTCAAAATGTCAAACACATTTCATATTGTGTAGCCCACAAGCTCCCACTTAACAATATGTCACTTACATATTATTCCGGTAAGCTGTCCTACTCCCACTTAAATTATACGGATATAATTTCCTTCGATATTTCGGTCATAACCGAAATCCTTGATCATGTATCAATTCGAAAATTCCAAATACGATGTATTATACTTGTTAATACAAATCCAAAAGACTTAGGCATGTCTACATCCAATGTAGTCAAAACAATTTTGATTTTGTCAAAGACATTCTTCATGACAAAATTAGCTTTATGTCCTTCTCACAGTTTCATTCTTTTCACACAACTTGTCATGTGAAAAATCAAGTAACCCTTTTACTTAATAAGATTCAAGCAACATTTACTAATACAATCTTGAATGCAACCTTTTGGATTTATGACTCTATAGTCACAATTCGAATTTGGCATCACCCCAATTTCTTTGTATTTCGTAGGTATCCCTTGTTCTAGTAACAAGCTCATTAAATCATGAAATATTAATCTGTGACCGGACAGAAAATATTCTTTAATGCCTACTATTTATAAAAAGCTCCTTGCATGAAAACACCATGATCAAATATCATCATTTTTCATTTTTTTGTGGAGTTTTGTTGTCGGATCAAATTCCAAACAATATTTCTCTCACAAATCGAGTAGGTCAATTACCCCTTTTAAGCTTTTCTTTATTTCATATCCTTTCTTGAAACTTGTTTTCAATGAATCACCAAGTTAGCAATACTAGTTTTGCCCTTGTTGGTGTTTACCATATGAAACATATATTCATTCCTATGAATATTTTACAAAGAACTATTTCGTACATAGTTTCGTATTATCATATAATCTATAAACCATGACACACAACTTATTGTCGTTCATACGAATTTTGGGTGAAGACTTCAAAATAGGGAGTTTACTAATTCTAACGGAAAAACCTTCTACGTGATTTCTAAAATATAAGAGATATTTTAGGACTATACTTTATTCAAAATAGAGTATGATCATAATGTCTACATCAACATGTTTGATAATAGCATCATAATTTTGTGAACCGAATTTCACAAGTCCTTTTGTGAACCGAATTTTCACAAACCTTCATGATAAAATAAATCTTTAAAATCCTTGCTATTATAATCCAATTACAATGACTTGATTTTATATCCTCCTTTTCTATCCGAAAAATCTTTCTTGATCAAATCAAATAATTTCAGATAATTGTATCTTTTAGTAAATACTTATTATTTACTTAGACATACAACAAAGGTTTCAATAATAATTTCCACTACACAATTTAATTTAACAATCATCTTGCATGATCTCAAATCAAATTTCTTCTCATATTGACTTATCAATATTTTCAATCATCATGTCTCATGCAAATACACAAGATCAAAATCCAAAATATTTGCAATGATTAAAAATTCGGTAGTGCATTTTATTATTGACTTAGGATATTTATTTTAACATTCAAATCCACTTTGCTATCAAAAAGATTAATACATGAATAACTTATTCATAATCGAAATATGATCATAAGAAAACTTTATTCATAATAAAACAACTTGCTTGTCTCTTACAAATATGAATAACTTGTCTCATCGAATATAAGACATACTTATTACAATCACTCTCAAATTCGACTACAAAACTCTTATTCAAAACTACTAATCAAAACTTGATAACTATGGGCGTGAAACTCCTTGGCCATCAACTACTTTGCCTTGCCATCATTCCGCAGCATCATGTCGAACTCTGCAATTTTCCTGTTATATTCTGGTGCTGTTTCAATAAAACAGAACATAAGTATCAAATACTTTAATATCAACAAGTGTAAGAAATAACAATTATAACTTTGTATATCAAATATACCTTGCGTGTCATCTATTTCTCCTTCGATGGGTTCCACCTCCACATCTTTGATTTCGACCAGGAAATCATTGAAGAGGAGGAAATCACTTTAAGTATATACTCATCGACAAGCTCCTCATAGCTAGGAGGTAGAGAACGCAACACCGCCTGTATTGCAAAAGTATCCGCCATCCAGTAATCGCATGTGTTTGTGAGATCATCGTGAATGTCAAACATCTTACACAAATGTGTCTCCAAGCAGGTATGTTCTTCCATCTTGAGTGAAAGAAACTTGTCCAGCTGCTTGTACTGCTCATGCTTCATTCGGTTCAAGAACCGAACTTTAAGAGCACCTATCATCACAGCGGGTTCCATATGGCGAAACTCATTTTTCAGCTCATGATCCATGCAGACATACATCGTGATCTGAACACTTCTCCAAATCTCACGACGCTGACGAAAATCCTCTTTCGCCTCTGCACTTGCGGAGTCTCCTGGTTTATCTCCTAACAATTCTCCTATCACGTAAGAAATGTCGTTCTGGTAGAGGACGTCTTTCAGGTTTCTGTACCACGTCATGAAGTTGGATCCATCGTTCCGGAGACTTTCTTTTCTAATAAAATGGTTGAACTCAAGACTTTCTTCCTTAGGATAAGGCATGATCTACAAAGATAATTTGCAAAGACTAGGTAAGGCTAAGTTTATAAAATATGAGTTTATTTTATAATCACATTATCAAAATACACTCCACTAAGAAATTCATCCCAAACAAAATAACTTAGTGATTACACGATCCTAATCCATTATACTACCCCATCGATCAGGCGGATAGAATAATTTCAAGGTAGGCAACGAATTACCAATCGCAACAATCATGCGACTCATGCTCGATCTTTCGATCTTCCCGTGTTCCGAGGCTATGTTGTACATACTAGGCTCGCCAATTTGACCTTAGTGTATCTGCGTGTGCAACGTGGCTTACACCCACTGTATGCGAACGAAGAGACGAGTGTAACCGCAAGCGGCGTACCCCGTAACGTAGAACTTTATTGGTGGTGCACACTAAGGCGAACACAATTTTGGCATTAATTTGGGATCATCCTAATATTGCTACCGTTGTATATATACTTAATATATAAGCAATCAAATAGGATGCACACACAACAAACAATATCAAAATAATGTAATGAAGTGCGATATGACATGGCCTCGCGCCTTGGTCTTCATGGCGCACCTCCGGCAGTGCTCCGAGTCTACGGTGCCACCTTTTGCCTCCGATAACATAAAACTTACCGTACCATGTCATATTAAAACCCCACTGCAAAACAAAGTTAGACGCTCTCTACTTTATCTTTTGCATGTTTTACGTGGCTGCTAGGGCTTTCGTGAAGAACCGTTTCTTACCTACGAACATACAACCACAACATCGATTAAATAATTGTCTCTATTACACCCTTTTCAGGGCCCTCCATTGAAAATGCCATGCCGTCTAAAGAGAGAGAGACAGACACCCGCTAGCCGCATATATGGTACAAGCCATATGTTAGTTGCGGAACCAGTCTCGCGTAAGCGTACGCGTAAGGTCGGTCCGGGCCGCTTCATCAACTCAATGCCAACAACATTAGCAAGTGCACGCGAGAGGGTAACAATTATAGAATCGATGCCCACATTCAACATGTGTTCTAACCGTACCAGCAATACTACGCATAGATCGGCTCTGATACCACTGATGGGGTTCGTAGCAGAAAACAATAATTTTTTAACTATCGCAACACCGAAACTAGCCAGGATCTATCTATCTAGTAATGCGGTAACGGAGAAGTCATCGGAAACATACCCTTGTAGACCGATAGCGGGAATTACGCTCCCGCACAAGCGTTGCCGATGAAGACGTACGTAGCCGACCTCAAGGTCGCGGAGAACTTGGCGCGACGAAGAAGAAGGAGACGCGATGAAGAAGCTCCTAGTGCCGAACTCGAGAGAGCACCTCCGAGTACTCGCACACGTACGGACCTTGACGATGACCTCCGTGCTCCCCGATCCAGCCGGAATAGCGGAAGCGAGAACTTTGGGTGGAAACCCGCAGCACAACGGTGTGCTGCGGTTTATAGGTCTCCCGTATACGCTGTCCAGACTTGGGACCGCGCACGTCGAGAGATGGGGAGGGAGGAATTGGACTAGGGAGAAGCCTGGGCCAACCGGAATTAATTCCTGAATTTTCTGTGTATTTTTCCAATTAATCCGGGTCCCTATTTATTGAAGGAAAAGGGTGTGCACCTCTCCTCAACACCATGTGGGACTAAAGGGAGGAGAGGGGTGGTGCGGCTGCCCCTTGGGCCAGCCGCACCCCATGGTGGCGCATGGGCCCCAAGGGCCCAGCCGCACCCCTCACATGGGGGGGAAGCTTCCCTCTTGGGCCTAAGGCCCATTAAGGTGGTGCCCCATTTTTCTCCTTTTTATTTAATATTAAATTAATATAAATATATATAATTCCATAATTAATATATTTACATACTATTTAATCTCCCGTGACTCCGAAACAATTTCCGGATCACTCCGAACTCACTTCGGTCTCCCCGGAACTCTTCCGGTCTTCCCCGGAACTCTTCCGTTCTTGCCGGAACCTTTCCGAAACCTCCTATCTCTATACCTAAGCCACTCCGATGTTTCCAAAACGTTCTCCTAGCGTCGTCAAGACCTTAAGTGTGTTACCCTCGGTTCGAGAACACTCCAGACATGGTCGAGACCCTCTCGCCAATGACCGTCAGGGAGCCCTGGATGACTATGACGGCCCCGTGCATTCTAGAATAAATCACCTTGAATTATCTTTGAACCGTTAACATGATATGGTCATTCCCTTTGTTCGTTGATACTTCCTTGTCCGAGATACGATCGTCAACATCCGATGTTGTGTTTTATCTCGTTACCGACAAGGTTGCTTTACTCGTTCCCATGAAATTATATCTTCAATGACCTAGTCATACGCTGCGCAGCTTTACAGATATAATCTCACCGAGTGGGCCCAGCATATCAATCCATCACACGGATGAACAAATCCCGCTCTTGATTACTCGCCCCGACTACTTCCTTCCAATACCCGAAAGTGTCACCTTTATTGTCAGCTTATGAGGCATGACGTTTGATGCGATCAGCCATATCTTTCAGAAGCAGCGACTTGATGTAATCTCACGGTCTAAGGAATAAGCTACCACGTTATAATCCTATTGCAGTGTTGAACTATGTGATACGATCCTAACTGCAATACTTTGGGTAATGTCCATCAAATTATTCTCCCAATAAAATGACTCCACCATCAACTGTTAATGCAATATGATCGGGAAATCACGATCATCCATTGACTGATGGACTAGTTTATCTAGAGGCTTAACTAGGGACTCTGGTTTGTTTACATACCACACGTGTATTAACAATTCCGATTAATACAGTTATAGCATGGTACAAAACTATTTATAAACTTAAAGAGATAATGCAATAAATCTTATTATTTATTTGCCTCTAGGGCATATCTCCAACACAGTGGAGGCACGAGGTCGTCATGGATGACCTAGGCACGGCCATGGCGCACGGCGCGCACGGGCACGGCCTAATGCGCACGTGTGGGAGCTTCTGCTTCGGCCTAACCGCGTTTTACTGGAGCAGAAGAGCATGGGAGAGAGAAGGGACATGGCGCAGGGCCACCATGGCGTCGACAACTTCTTCCTCCACAGTGCCGACCACGGGAGGCATGGGCGCGAGGCCACGCCCATGGCAGCGACCAAATTGGTCAATCCCCACGTTTTCTTCGGGCTCCAGTGAGGGAGGGGAGTGAGTGGGAGCAGTTGGTGCCAGAGATTGGACGAATTAAGCTCGGATTAGATCGATCTGATCTTGGAGTTGGGATGAACATGGCTCTGCCACCAGGTGCTCGACAGCAGTCCTGACCCAAATCAATTTTCAAACTTTTGCAAATTGTTTTCATAATTTTCTTCTTATTCATTTATAAAGATTTGTGGTGCTGTTTAGGAATTTATTTTGTAAGTGTAGCATAGCACATTTCTTGATTTGAATAAGATAAAAAAAGATATGGAATTTAAATCTAGGTTTTTGGAATTAATATTTGGAGGGGGAAAAGTTGTAGGAACAAAATGGGAGTGCTCACTTTACCACTCCACTGAATTTTTTTTGAAAGAAAATTAATTTCTCACTTGGAGAAATTGTGTGACACTTGTCACATTTGTTTTATTGGTTCAACTTTTATTTTCATTTTTTTGTTTTCTCCAAGTTTCTAATTAGAGCAAACAACATCACAAGCAACAAAATACAACCAACACACATAATACAACAAAAGATTTTGGTTGGCCCACATTATTGGAATAATAATACTTATTATAATTTTGGGATGTTACATAAAACCTCCAACATAAAAAACACAACAAGATATTCATATGAAATAAGTTTTTGACGAACTAGAGCTTGGTATGGAGATGAACACAAGCTCTAAATTCTCACATGGATAAAGGCCAAATAAGAACCCAGAAAGATGATGTTCCAAGTATGCAAAGGTTTGAGCTCTCCACAAAGATGCGATCGAGTTACTCACTTGAGAGACCCTCTTGGTAGTACGCTGTCTATCCAGTCTCCCACTAACACCATGAGATCGGTAAAATAGAAACCCTATCAAGATCATACCTTTTCCTTGCGCAATCCACTTGAGCTAGATGATGACAATCTTGATCTCTTCAAGTGGACCACATTTCTTGGTTGCGCTTTGCTTGGTGAAGACTCACATATCGCTCCCCCATACATCACTATGGGAGAGCCTCTCTTAGGCACATCTTCACTTGACTATTATCTCCAAATGGGTGACAAGCTTCACGCATAGGATTTCTTCGAGATGCTTCTCTTGAACTTGCACTTCATCTTCTTCTCTTAATATATATGATGACTTAAATATTGCTTTGGTCATCACTTTATCTTCTTCTTTCAATCTTGATACCAACATATGGTGTTCAATCATTACCAATGGACAAGCCCTACAAGGATAGCTCAATGCAACCATTAGTCCATAGAGATTGTCATTAATTACCAAAACCACACATGAGGGCACATGCACTTTCACTTAGTGGCAACAACACATTGCACATCTTGCCCATATAGTGTCACTTGGGTATATAAATTTGCACGGTTGAACCCACTAGCATAAACTAACTCTGTCTTGGGGATATTAAACATAAACTGGACCAAAGGAAACATAAAGATCGGAGAGCATGTAAGACTATAAAATAAAGCAATTATGATAGCAAGTAGCATAAATATATAACATACACAAATCTGATCGTAAAGTGACAACTCATCATATCGCAACAACACACAATATAAATTACTTCAGATTTATCTCAATCCTATAGGGCAGCTCATGAGAACATTATATTAAAGAACATGGGAGAGAGGATGCCATCTTGCTATTGATATTGACCCATAATCCAATGGTGGACTACTCACACAACATCTTGGAGACGGCAATGGTGATGAACAAGCCTTCGGTGAAGATTCCCCCCTCCGGCAGAGTACCGAAACAGGGTTCCATATTGGATTTGCAGACGACGGTGACGATGTATCGAAACACCACGAAACAACTCTTGATATAGACGTTTTGGGTAATAGGAATTATATAGGTGAAGGGGCGTCGTGAGGCGGTACGCGAGGTGGTGGCGCGGGTCCATGGTTCAAGTGGACCTTCAATCGTGCCAAGAAGCTGCGTCGGGGCTGTGGGACCCCCAGCCCCCCCCCCCCCCTCCGGTGTGGCGTGTCTTCATCTCGAAAAGTTATTTGATTTTCCTATTATTATCGATTTTAGGTTCCCGTACGCGGTATTTTCTGCGATGAAAAGACAAGTAGAAAATAAGAACCGTCACTTGGCACTAGGTTAATAGGTTAGTACAATTAATTTTTTTAAATTAGCATTAAAATATAACAAAATTATGTAGGTATGATATAATAATAGCACAGATCAATAAAAAATATAGATATGTTTGAGACGTATCAGAAAGGAACAGGCCTTCGACACTGCGCGTGGGGACCAGATGTACTGGGGAAGAAGCTTGGTTTTTCAGTTGTATCGATTTCCACCTAGCGGCGACTGAACAACCCGATAAAACTACGTTCATCTGATGTGCGAGATTGAGCTCATGACCAAAGACCGAATTTTTGGTTTTTCGAATTCATTCCGATTTTTTCGTTAGGTCTTCGGGTTTGGTTTTTTATGCCTAGCTTAGTTATGGATGTGCAATCTCCTTTATAGGTGGAAGTCAACGTAACGGTCTCGAGTGAAGACACTGGCATGTTAACACAATAATTTGAACAACGGTGGTGTAATGTGACTCTATGATCTTGTGGGGGTTGTTGGAATTTGCTATGGGCTTTAGATCCATGGCCCATTAAATTTCAGGAAAATCACATGAGGCATATTTATACATTGGAAGATATGGACTAAAATTTAGCCCCACATTACTAGTTGTGAGGAATTGTACCTCCTTATAAGGGAGTGTATTCTAGCACTCAATAGAGCATATGAAGAGGAGTGTCTCCCACGTGTTTCCCTTTTGTTGCCCGCCTCTCACGCCACGTGCATCTACCTCCATGCACCGTATTTCGTGAACGAATCGAGGTGGCGCAGGCCCATGCATATTGTGGTTTACTTTTGCTACTCGGGCAAACTAATTGTGATTATTTTTCTGAGTCACTAACATACAGTACATGTTAAGTAGTCATAAGTAACCAAACGCTTGGATCGTACCAATGTTACCAACTCGCCATGGCCGTGGGCTTGCTCCCACGACCTACCCCCAAACAATAATATATAAAGAGGTGGGCGTGGACCCTAGTCGTCAACAACAACTAGACTGCATGTGTATCCTCGCACTCTCGCACACCTCCACCATTCCCTCTCGTTGTGCTGCTCTCATCTACTCCATCCCACTGACCATGTGCACGGTCGTCAGAAAACATGCCTTCGAAACCTCACCTTTTGACTTTTGTGATCCTGCACCGGAGAGAGGTGATGGTTTTTTTTGGAGCATCTCAGTGTGTGCGACTGCTCACGTTCATCTTCATCGACTAAATCTTATTTCTTTGACTTCATCGCCATACCGAGCGACCTTGCCAAGCATGCTGATGTTGCTGCCACCGCTGCCCGGAGTGCGGCTATTGTATTTCGCCGATGGTCGTATCATTGACCAAGTCGTACATATCATTGACCAAGTCACGCCGCCCATGGAATTGCTAAAGTAGATGTGCTAGGTCTTCGTCCGTCTGTCGCGTGCCCAATGTTCCTATGCTAGACAATCTTAGAAATTGTGCGGTCGTGCTATTTAATTGGGTTAAACTAATATTGAGAAATTATTTCCACATAATTTCCGTCCATGCTTCCATGGGCGGTGCCGGCACCTTTGCTCCATGGCTAAGAGCATCTCCACCGGCGCCGCTCACAATAGAGCGTTCCGCAAGTGTGCTGGATAAGTGTTATTGAAAACACCGGCACACGTTGTCGGCATATTGGGAGTGCCTCCCCTCACCGGCGCTCCCAATAGGACTCTATTGGGAGCGCCGGTGGAGATGCTCCAAAGGAGTCCATGTGGCGGCCTGCAGGGCTACTAGGGTCGTGTCGTCCGAGCCGCCTGACGAGAAGCGACGAGTGCAGATGATCCAATGCGCAACATGACGTGGCACCCCTCCTCCTCTCTCTCCCGTCATCGGCGGGTCTGCGGAGGGAGCTCCTTTTGGGAATTAATCGCGAGACGCATTTGCTCCCTTAATGATGAAAACATACTCACTGTATATGATGTGCACAAAACTGTCGTCACTGAAATGGTTTAGGTGTCCGATAGTGGTTTATGAATCTGTAGTTTGTGTTTCCGTACACATATGGAGTTTTTATGTTTTTTAATAGAAATATAGACCATATCTTAGATAATCCCTGTGATCGAGATTGAGAGTGAGTTTGGGAGGACAAAATCCACGTGCCAAATACACCATATATGCTCTTCTCCCGTGGCGTTATCACTCCACAGTTCAAGCCCCTGTCCCGCACGTGTCTGCCACGTGTGAAGCGTCACGTGTCGTCGCGCCATTGCCTGTTCGTGCAAGTAGCATGTGAAGCTAGGTGACGGGCCACGTGCGAAGGCGCACCAATGCACACAAGTCAAAACACCGATCGAGAGCAATGCTAAGCTCCATTATTGACGACACTTTGTTTATCACTGGACGGCTATATAAGACGTGGATGTGAGCGGACTTGGTGTGGATATAAGGCAAGAGAAGAAGCTAGCTAGACAGACAGCCAAGAACTTTGTAGTCGAATCAGTGCACAACAAGGGTCTTGCGATAGAGCTGCATTTGCACCTGCACCTACAAAGGAAGAAAGGTACAAGAACGCTTAGAACTTCTCCCGGAGGCATGTTATACATGCATGCAAGAGAAAGTGTTCTTGATCCTCACTTTCCACCCTAGGTGCAGTGGCATATGCAACTCTATCACAAGCATCCTAGGTAGTAGGTACCACATGCTCTTCCTCTTCTTGTTTTTGGTTACACCGATAACTAAAGTATCTGATGCAAGTAGCTTGGATCGATACTCACTCCGTTCACAGTTTTAAGACGTTTTACTCTCTCTGTTCACAATTGTAAGATATTTTAGGTTTCTTCTTAAACATATGTATTTAGACGCATTTCAATGTGCATGTTCGCTCACTTTGGTCCGTATAGTACACACTGAAATGTCTAAAAACATCTTATAATTGTGAACGGAGGGAGCAGATTTTTTTTCGATTCACTCATTTTGGTCCATATATAGTCCAAATTAAAGTGTGTAAAACATGTTATAATTGTGAACGGAGGGAGTACTTTCTACGGTGAGCGTGGTGTGGTATGGCTGCATTTGCACCTCCACCTACAACGGAGGAGAAAATGGAAACACTGCACCTATTCCATCATGCATCTATACGTTGGTAGGTGCAGTGGCAGATGCAGCTGTATCACATGAATTTTCAGAAGAGTTAAGTTACTTGAATAGCTTTCTCTTTTTTCGTCCTGCTTGAATCATAGCTGTGCAAACGATGCACTCATGGCTATATTTTGCCCAGCGTATCTAACGGGTGCAAACTAATGTCAAGGCAAAAATGATACGTATCTCTACGGCCGATTCCTGAATATCAGAGCCGCATAGGCAGGGGGTGCCAGCATGAACACAACAAACCAGATACAAACAGTTCAGGTTACTGAAGCAACTGCAGATGATCACTTACAGCCTCTGCAGGCCTTTCAATAAGATTAACGAATAGGGTACAAATACATTCCGGTGGTGCAAGTAAGGTTCACCACCCAAATAATTGAATCCATCCGCACAATGCTAAATTGCTAATTTACTAGGCTACAGTTAATGCTCCTCGACAGGTTTCGTCTAGAAAGAGCTAATGCAGCTTACATACAAGCTTCCAGATAGGGGTTTCTGTTCTGGGTCGAACGCCAAATGGCCGATGGCATCTCAGCACATCCAATTTGGAGATAACCCGGCAACTCCAAGAATATCAAGCACCTTGTGAGGTGTTGAAGACCAAATCAGGTCATAGGGGATCATGCCCCGCTCCTTGTGACCCTTCGGAACATGTCTTTTATGTTCTTTGATCCTACCTCGGTCTTCAGTTTCTTCGCAGGCCTCCCTTTGCTTGACTTGGCGCTGCCATTTCCTACACTCGCCTGCATTGATGCATTTTGACGAGCTTAGAGCAGACGGTGTGAGCGCTGAGGAAAAGATAAAGCGCTCTCAAAGAGTTTACCTCCGACGGACGACCAGGAACAGGTACGGGAGAACTATCAGCACAAAATGACGTTTCATTGGTTTTGGTCGTATCATTGATCTCATTGATATCTAACCTGCAGTGGAGTGGATTGTTTCAAGGTGAGACAAATGGAGAGTACCAAACAACTGACTCTCTTTTCCTTTATTTTTGCCAGGAAACCGCTGGTTTTTGGATGTCCAAAGAGAAGAGTCTTACTGCAACTTCTTGCAGAGTACTGTTAGCCATCGTTCGTCCTTCAGGTTTTCACGAATTATTTGGACTGACTCCTTCACTATAGCAAAAAACAATGAAAACAGCTCCATAAGGACATCAGTTCATCTTATCAAGAGTTCTTAAGATATGGTTCTAAAATTCGACGTGACACAAGGATTTCATTTTTATTGGAATTTCTCGTATTAAAGTAGTACATACCCACATCTAAAGTTATACTAGCATAAAGCACTTGACGTTCACTGATGTTTGTAACCTTTATTTTGCCTCCTAGGAGGACTGTAACTGAACCATCTACCTTTTCAATGAAATGAAACGCAAAGCTTTTGTGTTTTCTCGAAAGAAAAAAAATACTAGCATAAAGCAAGGCTAATCTCATCTGCTACAGAAGCAAGGGTACCAGCAAAGTTATATAACTTGATCTATCCTTTTTCTGTACCCCTCCCCACCAGGCTTAGTTCAACCTCCTATAGAGCTCCCTTAAGTTCACACATAAAATATGATCCATGTTCATATAGGCTTAGTTGTTGGTTGTTATAGTTTAAGCCTTTAAGGCATGTTGGGTATATATAGCAACAATGATCCATGTTCATATAATATGATGAGTATATCAGTGTCGAAGTTATCGAGCAACATTCAACTGTTTGATTATGAGATGAACAAATACTTATACTGTTTGATTATGAGATGCACAAACACTTCCAAAATAAACTGGGGAATAAGATGACGAGAAGTTACAGTGACATACACAGTTCTCTTTCTCCTTGAGCAGCATAATTTGTACCTAACTTGGTGATAGCCTCTTTTATGCTGTGTACCTGTAAATGAAATTGAGTAGAAATGTATTTCTCAATAGTACAGAAGAGTGACATAAACATCACTTGGAACTGAATTCACCCATGAATGCTTTAAATGCGTAAAGCACTCAAAATAGAGTAGCAACCTACCATGAGAAACTTTATGAGTTTATCCTTTATGTTCTCATTTGTGAATTAAGTGAACTAGCAGCATCGGTGGATATCTATATTTGTTACGCCTGTAATGTATGTTTGTTGTTAGTTTTGCCTATATAGTTTAGTACTCCCTCCGTTCCTAAACATAAGATGTTTTAACTTTCTCAGTTTTCTCAGATTCGTATGCATCTAGACGCGTTTTAGAGTTATATTCACTCATTATAGTCTGTATGTAGTCGACATTGCAATATCTAAAACATCTTATAATTAGGAACGGAGGGAGTAGCTACTTTTCTTATCTTCTGTCTTGTTTTTGTTGGCACCACCTCCAGACAAGTAAAGAACATGACAAGATGCATTACATTGGCTTTTGAATGAATGGTTCATCTTCACGTATTTGTGTGGCGAGAAATGGCTCATCCTTACTGCACATATACCACAGCTGAGAGGGAGACAGCCCTGCAATCAGATGATCATGCTGTAGGACTCTGCTGCTCAACAGCCAGTAGTCACTATAGTGACAAGTACGCTAGTCAACCTCTCAGCAATGCTCTCTGATCGTCTTGAGCACTGAGATTTGCAGGACCCCGACGCATGCCAGCCCTGAATGAACCGTATGAGACAATCACACGCCTACTCATGGGCTGCATCTTCGCTAGTTGAGTCTGGCATTTGGTGCTAGTGAAGTTCTCCGTTAAGTTGATCACACTGCAACCTGACGATAGCTTCAACAGGTGCGTCGAGAGCACGGACAGGCTTGTCGGCCCTGACAAAGAAGGGGGTGTTATCTCCCATCATCTTAACATTGTGGAGGATTTTTTATTTTGTGGAGAACTGCAGAACGACGGCGTCTTCAAACATGCCATGCCAGACTGCCACGCGCTGGTCAACTCGATCCTTTGCGAGGCCAACCTCTGGATGTTTGCAGACTTGCAGGTGCTAAAGCACCGAGACCGCTGCCACTGTGCACCAAGCCTCCTGACCCTGCTCGTTAGCAGTGGTAGGAGGTTGTATAGCTTTCTAATTTTGTTCTTATTCCTTTTGCCTTAGGGTTTTTTTTTCCTTTTGTTTTGGTTTTGATTGCTATAAAGTTGACATCATCTTGTCACTCTCTTCTAATACAGCATGACACGCATTTGGGTGCATGTTCAAGAAAAAAACTTCTCAACAATGACAGCAGAGAAAATTTATATCAAATAATGACTGGTTCAAATCTCTGACATGTTTTCAAGTTTCCCTTTAATAATAATTGCAGGAAGTGTAAAATAGGTTCAGAAAACGTTTACCACATTGGGAATTTAGTAGGGTCTGTAGGATTTGTGCTTTATTATCATATTTAGAACCATAGAGAACTCACAGATCAATGTCTTATTACTTAATCTATCAGATCAAAGCAAACCACGAAATGGGATGAGCAAACTATGATTTAGTTAGGACTTGGGACTTCATTGTTAAATCGTTCAAGGCAATGGCAAAAAACATTTACGTGATCAGAATTATCGGAGAAGTCTCCAGTTTGGTCAACATGGTATAGCAATATAGCACACCTCCCACCCTAACTGCAGTTCACATCATTGCTTTTGTAAAACAGACGCAGAAGTAGCATTTTTCAACAAGGATAAATATCAAGAGGAGCACAGTGCAAAAAATAGTAAAGTGAGAACTGACCTTACAGCACAGCCAAGTTAAGACCTTGGACTCATCTAGCCTGAAGAACTTCATGTTAGCAACTTCTGCAGCAAAGGTAACATCAAAATGAAGTGATTCTGTAAGAATTATTGGAATTTTGGCATAGTATGGGAGTATGAAATAAGTCACACCAGAAAGAACAATGAAATGGTGAAATAGTTCATGTTTGTGTTGAACTAGAACCGGCAGGAAACCATCATTCAAGAAAAGAAAACAAGCTCACATCGATGAACTGTCTTTGATGTTTTAGTTTAGCACGATAGGCAGCAGGGAGTGGTGAAAGGGAACAACTCTCAGGTTGCAACTTGCAAGGGAGTACTAATCGTGTAACAGCAACTTGGTATAGTTTTAACTTCAAAATAAGCATATATTACAGAGACCTACCTTTAACTTCACAAACAAGTTCCATATGGTTTCCAGCTATGCTCATGAGGTGCTGATATCCAGGATAACCTTCGATGTATAAAATTTCATCCAGTTGTCTAAATTTTCCCAGATCCTTGCCATTCTGCTGCACAGGAAAATGATTTGCCTTTAAATTGAGAAGGATTGGACGAAGTAAGAACCACATAGCACAAAATTTATCTTTGCCCTTGCGTACCGACATACGCGCAGCTTCAAAAAGTGGTAGCAAAACGAAAGTGGGATCAACAGGTGTGCAATAGTAGACACTGCCATCTGTAGGAAGGAATGCAGGAATCAATAGCAAAATCAGGCACTGAAGTCCACTACACAAGTCACTGAGATAAGTTTATGTCGATGTTTTCTACATGGTATGCAAAACAGAGAATGAGAAGAACAGCATCATGCCTTTATATCGTTATCATGGTCTTAACACCAAGGAAATATCTAATCTTCCTCAGGTTAACAGGTTTAACTACCTGGTTTGCAAAAGCAATGTAAGGAACCAACAGACCATATAACAATGGCTGTCTTATAAGAAACATCAATAAGAGATGGACTTAACCCCTAACCCCAAGGAGAAGAAAATCAAGCTTTGCACAGGAGTGACGAACTGCATAGCTATTTTATGTTTCTACCATACCTTCACAAACATAATCTCCCAAGAACCAAGAGCCGTAACGCTCCTTAAACCAATTGAATTCATGAAGTCGGCCATCGATAAACAGATACTGTGTTTCTTCTTCTGTTTGATGACAAGACAAGAGTCAATGCAAGTTATCAGTCTATCTTCAAAGGATACTACTAATACAGAACAATCCTAAATTGCCAGTAGACCCATCACAGGCCACAAGCATCATCACATATTCGTCTACATCGATCCGTGATAAGAACTGATACTGAAAATAGTAGGCATAAAGGGGTACCTAGTTTCGGATGGCGAAGTGATAGAATACTCGCTTGACCATTGGCACCAGAAGTACCTGCAAGGAAACACAGAGTTGGGTCTGATTAAAAATGTGGGGGCTCCAACCACAAATCACGCACTGGAGGCGATCATTAGCTAATGGACTTGTAACATCCTGCTGTTCTTTCAATCAGGCCACAGTTACTAACATATCTTCCTTCCTCAAAACAGCATGTACCATAGAGCAATGGAAGCCTAAGGGCTCGCTTGGATTGGAGTTTGAGATTACGGACCGTAATTTCCTACCCCGCTCGCGCAGTATTTTGAGCGGGAGGTTCACCGCTCCGTATTTCTGCCCTGTCGTTTTGGCTAATTAACGCTGTTCCAAGCGGGGCCTAAAGGCTTCAGAACTAGTAATTCACCCCAGATTACATTTACCCTGACTACATATCTACGATTATTTAGGGGTTGGGGAGCAGTGGGGGACTCACGGGGGCCAATAAGGACGCGGGGCGGCAGCGCCATGTTCTCGCACCACGACGCCATCAGCGGTGGTCGCTGGATCCTTCGACTTGGTCAGTGGCGGCGCTGGTTCAGTACTTCTGGTACTACTGCACTGGTCAGATGTGAGATATCCGGGCTTGGATTCAGGTGGGAGCAGTCGGATTAGCGCACGGGAAGAGATGGCACCGGATGCGTACCTGGAAGGCGTGAGGTCGCCGGAGCCGATGGGGAAATCCGCCGTCGTCGCCCTCTGTCTCCGGGTTCGCGTCGGGAGGAACTGGTTTTGCTGGGGAAAGAGAGGGGGGGGGGGGGGGGATGGAGGCGCACGCACGCCGGTAGGGTCTTGGCGCCACGGCCTCCGGCGCGTCCACTTTCGGTCCCGTTTCGCATTCTTCTGGACCATCTGCAGTCTATGGAAACCCATGAAGGCCCACTAGAGTCCAAAGGTCCATACCAAGTCCAAGGCCCGCCCTTTGTTGGTGACGCCGCCGGATCGAGAATGATGGCCCGCCGCTGGTCGGTAGCTTGGTTGCCCGGCACCGGCAGTGCCTGCGACGAGGAACTCTGAATATCCGTGCTTCGGTGCTTGGATCGCTGACGCCGTCGGTGCTTGGATCGCTGACGCCGACGCCTGACGGCGTCTGCGTATGTTTGAACCTGAGTCCCGCTATCGAGCTACTTCGAACACTAACCATCAAATCTCGATTCAACGGAGAACTCCGTTGCGGAATCAGGAGCCGATACGAACGTCTCCATTGAGAAGGTAGCGCTTTCCTTTTCGATCTTTAGCATATTCTTTCCACTTTTCTACACACTACTACTACCCTTGATGGGTATGATTCTGATTGGGGGTGGATTGATAGATCGAACGAGTTCAAATTGATCTGTTTTTCTTATTTCTCATACAAAACGAGCGCTGGTCGTCCTTTAAACACACTCAGTAGTGATAACAATAATTAAACGAAGTGTAAGCCCATTTCACACTTATTGTTATCCGCATGCCCTCTAAGCCGTCGATCTTACTTTTGAGTGCATCGCACTTTTCGGCCATTGGATAATTGTCGATTCGCTACGTGGAGATAACACCTTAGCACATGATTCAGTCTCGTACAAGTTCTGATGAACACATGACAAGTGTCATGGACCGCTTGCCGAGTAATCCCTCTGTTTTTTAATATAAGAAGTTTTAGCTTTTGTCCACATACACATATACACAAATGTATGTAGACATATTTTTGTGTGCATGTTCACTTATTTTAGTGTGTATATAGACAACATGTGTACCACCTAAAACATCTTATATTAAAAAACGGAGGAAGTAGTTTCCATGGGACAACCCTACCGCTACAACATAGCCAGCTAGATGAGCAGGAAATGTGTGTACGCCCTAACCAAATTATCCCGGTGCATCCTATTCATAGAGATTCTAGCAACCGAATCACCTCGTGTGATTTGACACTTGTTCATGCTATTTTCCTGTTTCTAGCATTTCTCCAGAAAAGATATATATTTTTCTTTGGTCTACGAGATAGTGATTCTTTCGTGTGGTGACATATACATATAGCTAACAGGTTTGGGTTCATGCAGTAACTCAGACTTTAGTTCTCACTAACTAATCAACCAACTATTTTGAATGTTGTGTGGATATGCAGATATACATCTATGGGGTTTAGGTTTATGGAGTCATTTAGACTTCGGTGTTCACCAACCAATTTACCAACTATATTGTTTCGATCTCTTTCGCATGGGTTTAGTTCAAAACATTAGTGCTCGTGTTGTCTAGATTGTGCTATGCTACACGTGTTTTTTTTCTATAAACAATGTGATGGTGATTGGATTTAAAAAGATGAAAAGAGAAATGTGTTAGCACAGACCTACAGTCTCCTACACTAAATTTTAGTTCATGTTTGTCTTTCTGCCCTTTGTTCGATGTTCAGTTAGAAGATGTATGTCATACACGTTTATTCTACGCAATTGTATTTCATTTCTTGGCATTTTGTAATACAATATAGATAATATTTGTTACAGCAAATGTCCACTTCTGGAAAATTCAGCAATCTCTTCAACTGAGCTCTTGTAAGAAGTGGCGTCACTACGATTGCAATTGGATCAATGGGCTCCATGGAGCTCGGACTCCAAAACGCCCCTTTGCAAAGTATAGCCATATATTCTCAGTTTCTCAATATCAATAGGTTCCTCCATTTTAGAATCTAATGCAACCTGGAAATTAATTAGATATGTTACCCTCGAGTTTTGAATGAAAAGATAAACAATTTCCATCGGTGCGCAGGTAGGTATAATTGCTTCCCACTCTAATCAAAAGCTGTATAAGCCAATTACAAAGAAATAATATCGCATCATAATTCATATCAGGTGGATGGAAAACACCTGTTAAATATAATATGCATTATGTCAAATTCGTATCGATGCAAGCAACAACATGAAGTAAGAAGGGGTATACATATCATAGTGGTAACCAAGATAAATGCAAAATATTTTAAAAATGATCTACGATATATACATGATAAATTCTACAACACTGGAAGATAATTGTTTAGGTACCATAGATAAATTAGAGGCAATATAAACTCTATGATAAAGAGGAAGAAAACGAAGCATGGAAACCTATGTTACTATTGATCCTCCAGCTCCAAGCAACGAAGCGACAGCTGGCGTGACCTTTTGTTCTGCGGGCTTATTTTCATATCTCAGAGCAGTTTGTAGCAGAAAATTGACACACGTGATTTTCATGATTAGTGATAAAATGTTGCTTATGTGTATGCCTTGCATGTTGAGAGAATTTTTTTATTGGGTTGCTCCTATTTAAATATTTAGATCACGGTCGAGCTATCGACCTATGTCAAAAGAACTCTGTTGTGGAATCAAGGGCCGATATGAGCGTCTCCATGACAGCAGCACATTCTCTAAGTTTTTGTAGCATATTCTTTCTACGTTTCTACACACTACGACCCTTGATGAGTATGATTCCGTCTGTACAATTGTAACACCCGTGGTAGGTTCTTTGTTACGAATTGGGGGTATATTGATAGATCGAGCGAGTTCAAATTCATCCTTTTTTCTCTTTCTTTAAGTACACAACTAGCGATGGTCGTCCTTTAAACACACTCAATAGTAATTACAATAATTAGATAAAGTGGGAGCCCATTTAACACTAATTGTTACCAGCATTCCCCGTCGATGTTACTTATGAGCTCATCGCCCTTCTCGGTCATTGGATGTCGAACCACTAAGCACAAATAACACCTTGGTGCATGGTTCAAACTGGTACAAGTTATGGTGCACACCTGACAAGCATCATGAATCGCTTGCCGACTTTTTCCATGTGACAACCATGGCACCGAGAGAAAGAGAATGCAAAAAGGCTAGAGGAGGAGAAAAATTTTGTACGCCCTAACCAAATTCTCCCGGTGCATCCTATTCATAGAGATTCTAGCAACCGAATTACTGGGTGTGATATAACACAAGTTCATGCTATTTTCTAGTTTCTAACATTTCTGTAGAAAGGAGAATAGTTTTTTTCTTCGGTCTAGGAGATGATGGTTCTTTGGTCTGTCGATATGCCATATATATCTACAGGGTTTGTGTTCATGGAGTAACTCAGACTTTAGTGTTCACCAACCAATCGAGCAATTATATTCGTTCAATCCCTTTCACATGGGTTTATGTCTACTTTTTAGTTTAAAATATTAGTGCCCGTATTGTGTGGAGTGTGCTATCCCTACATGTGTTTTTTCCTAGAAATAGTGTGATGTTGATTGACTTGAAAAAAGAAAGAAATAGCAATGTGTTGGGCAATCTGTTTTGACTCATAGGTGTGGATGCACCCACTACCCAAAATTCGTATTTCAAAATGTCAATAAAAGTCAAACAATAATTTCGGATGTCTGGACATTTTATATTAGTACACAAAGTTTCATGAAAAAAAAAGAAATTTTTTATGCCTTATGTAAAAAAGACAAATTCCAGTACTCCAAAATGACCATTCACGAGACATTAATTTGTCTTTTTACACGGCCCACAAAAATGTCTTCTTTCGCGAAACTTTTTGCACGGATATAGAAAGTTTAGTTGTACATCCAAAAAAATTATTTGGAATTTTTGAACATTTTTAGTGCATTTTCATAACGGGTGCATCTAGACCTACGAGTTAAAACACCATGCCCCAATGTGTTATGTCTGCACGAACTACAGTCTGGTACACTAAATCTTAGTTCATGACTTCATGTTTGTGTTTGGCCCTTTGTTCAATGTTTAGTTAAAAGATGAATGCCATACACGTTTATATTTTATTTTATTTCTGTATAAATAAACGTTTGTGTTTAAGCAACTGTTTATCATTTTGTGAAACTTAGTAATACTACAAGCTAACTAAAATTTGTTACAACACATGTCCTTTTTCTGGACGATGAAGCAATCTCTCCAACCGAGCCTTACAAGAAGCGTCAGTCTCCACGACTGCGATTAGATCAGCGGGCAGCCTGACGAAATCTTGGTCAGTATCTCCTAGACAAATGTCGGTCAACAAATGTGAAATGAAAGAACCTGGTCTTATTGTTACGAGGTTTCTGGTGATACATATCGCATTTCTTCTTCCTTCGTGCAGGCTGGGCCTGGAGGAGGCGAGGAGCCATGTAGCGAGGGCCCAAAGCATTTTACGATAAGCTGGCCTGGCCGTTCGTGCGCGACAATTTGACGCGATGCACGGCTAGCTGGCTAGTATCTTTTTTTTTTTTGGATAAGCTGGCTAGTATCTTGTTATACCACTGTGTGTGCAGGCGTGACGCCTAGCGCGGCAGGCAGTCCATGGGGGTGTATTCTGTTAGCGTGACTGTGTGAGCACATAGTTGGTGTGCGCAGCGCAGTACTCCACTTATTTTTGCGCGTGCACTTCTCGGTCGCGTTTTGCCTTTTTGTGGCCCGTCTACAGTCCACGGAAAAGCCCATGAGATGAGAGGCTGAAGGTCCATGCGGAGTCCAAAGCCACCCTTGACGACCCTGACACCGCCGGATCTGAGGATGGCCGCTGCTGGTCGGCAGTAGCTTGGTTCGCCGGCAACGCCTGCGAGGAGGAATTCTCGGTAGCCGTGCTTGGATCAACGACCGCGCTTGCGATGGTCCGAGTCCCGCCGTCGACCGTACCTTACTCAACTTCGAACCCCAATTAATCACGATTTAGATGGAGAAATCCGTACCAGAATCAGGAGCCGGTTGGAACGTCTCCAACTCTCCATGGACAAGGCAGCACTTCCTCTTTGGATTTTTAGCTTTCTTTCTACTGTACATACTACTACCATGTATGAGCATGGTTCCGTCCATAACGTTGTAACACCCACGTTCGATTTGTGATTTAGATCGGAAGAATTCGTCGGGAATTGGGGGTAGATTGATAGATCGAACGGGTAAACACAAAGAACCATAACTACGTTGAGTCCAAATTGATCCTTATTTTCTTTACTCTCGTTGACAGCGAGTGCTGGTTTGAGATACAGCTAGACACTTATTACTGAAGTAAACACACTGACGATAGAAATAACAATAACTAAATGAAGAGAGGCCCCATTTAAGACAGAGATTTTTTTTTTTTGAAATTTCCATACTTGTATTCATACTAGAGGATCAGTACAAGGTCGGATACAAGCAAAGAAAAAGAAGGATACGAAGAAACGGCACCGCAGCGCCACCGTCTTCAGCCACGAGCAACTCCAGCACGCGCCGCCTTCACCGCCGGAGACGAGGAAGGAAGCCGCCGCCCAGAGCCCTCTCCACGGAACGGAAGAGCTTCTAGCCACCACAGTGGCGTTGACGAACCACAACAGCCACCAGCTCCGACGAGCTGGATCTGGATCGATGAACGAGTAGAGGTCGGGGCCGCACCCCGAGCACCTCCCGCCCCAGATCCGTGGCCAGCGCCACAGATCTTCCACCCGCACGCCACGCACCACCGCCGCATCCGCCTCGCACCTCCTCCACCACCGGCCTCGTACACACTCGACACCGGGCTGCCGCCATGGCCGGAGAAGAAAGCAGCAGCCCGGAGACGATACTGCAGCTCGAGGGCGCCGTCGTCGACGACGCCGAGGAGGGGGAGCCGCAGATCTCCAAAAAGACGGCGCCGGCATCCCCGCCTTCGCCGCGCCGCCGCGCCGCCCAAAAGCCCCGCCGCTACACGCCGGAGCGCAGATCTAGGGATCCCCCGCCCTCCCGCCGCCGGGGCGGCCGGCGGAGGACGGGAGATCCCCAGATACGCCGGCGGCCGCCTGGTGACGCCGAGTCGCCTCCGCGTCGCTCGTGAGCACTGTAGAGGGGAGAGGGTTTCCAGAAATATCGAGTGAGCGCCCGTCTGTTTTTCTAAGACAGAGATTGCTATTTGCTATTCACCACGCCCTAAGGATAGTAGCCTAGTAACAGTGGGGAGTAACATATACGGTTAACATATACATTTTACGAATTTATGTTACTATCTCCATAGTGGACAGTAACATGTGTGGTGTCATGCGAAACTTTATTAATTAGGTTGTACACTCATATTGTTTTGAAATATGTGATGTTATGGTTACATAACTAGTTACTCCATTTGTCTCTATCTTCTTTAGTTGCATCCACATCATCATTTTTGCCTGTGTGGTACTTATGTTACTCTCACTATGGGTAGTCTAAGTCATCGATCATACTTATTAACGCTTCACCCTCCTCAATCTCAGGCATCGGATAATTGTTGAACCGCTTCGCGTTGGTAACACCTCGGCACTGGATGCTGTCTTGTTACAAGTTCTGGTGCACACTTAACAAGGGTCGCGAACTGCTTGCCGAGTAGTTTACATGCGGCAACATTACTATTAAAATGAAGCCAATGCAAAAAGGCTAGAGGAGGAGGAAATTTGTGTATGTCCTAACCAAATTTTCAGATGCCTCCTATTCATAGATATTCTAGCAAGTGTCGGAGTGTGACTTGACACATTTCATGCTAAATTTTCTATTTCTAACATTTCTCTGAAAAGAAATATAGGGTTTCCTTCCGTCTACGTGGTGCTGGTTCTTTCATGTGGATATGCCACATATATATCTACAGGGTTCAGATTGATGGAGTAACTCAGACTTTACTACTCAACAAACAATCGACCAACTATCTTGATTGTTGTGTAGATATGCAAATATACATCTACGGGATTTACCCGATCAGCCACGCAGGGGACACACAAGTGATGCCGACAAAGAGGCTCCCTCGCGTCGCCTCCCTCCCAACCGACCAGAGGAGAAAACCCTAGTCTCAGCCGCCGCCAGCCCTCCTCTCTCCTCTTGTCGTCCCTAGGGGCAGCCGTCCGGAAACCCCGCACATCACCAATGAAGGGACGGCGGGGCCCTCGCGCATCGCGGTCGTGGCATAGTTGGGAGGGGCAGAGCCGACAATGTTTGGAACGGTGGAGCGACATCTTGCGGCCGCTTCTCTCGGTGGTGGGGAGTCGACATGAGGTGTCGACGATCTACGGTGCAAGGACTCCGGAGCAGCGGTGGCATCCCCTCCGCCGGGAATGTTTGGCCAGGAGGCAGCTCCATGTGGTGGCGCCTGGGGCGGCGGATCACATGATGCAAGGACTAGGTTCCTTGGAGGAGCCCGTGGCGGCCAAAGCCTTCTCCGGCGTCAACGGTGCCGGATGCGGGAGAACGTAGCCCTCTTGGGCCTGCGGATCAGTGACGGTGGTGGCACCAACCTCGCTGTTGGTGGCGATCTAGCCGGCGGCAGGTTCGGATTTCAACCTCCATTTCAAAAAAGAAGCTTCATGGAGTAACTCGGATTTCAGTGTTCACCAACCGATCAACCAACTATATTCTTTCAATCCCTTTTCACATGGGTTTCTATCTACAATTTGTGTTCAAAATATTAGTTCTCGTATATTGTGTGGATTGAATTTTTTTTAAGAAAAAGAGAGAAGGGATTTGTTATATCTGCATGGACCTCTCACGTGTAATCAAAAGACAAAAGTTGGAACAGATTTTTTTTTTGAACAGTGTTGGAACAGATTGAAAAGGTTTTGTCAATCCACATATCCAATTCAACACCCCTCTCACGTGTAGCTCAAAAGACCGCACGTAGCCCGTGTTGCTCTGCTAGCGTGCATCAGCCCGCGCGCGCAGCACAGACAGAACTAGTCAGGCTATGTTTGTTTCTAGAGTTTTTTTAGTGATTGGTGGGGATTATCCCGGTCAAACCCCAAAATCCCCATATATACCAAAACATCGTTTGTTTCTAGAGTATTGGACATGTTTTATCCCCACATTTTCCCACAAATCACCAAACTCTAGTTCATTTTTCTCAATCCCCTAGGGGATTCAATACACTAACCCTACCTAGTGGATTATCTCCACCAATCCCCTAGCTGATTGGGTGAAGTTTGGAGTTTCACCCAATACACTAGAGGATTATCCCACTAATCACTAAAAAAAACTAGAAACAAAAATAGCCTCAGGGAACTCAAGGGAAGAGACGGTAGCGCGCATACGGCCAGATACGCATATGGACAGCTCCATTTGACGCGATGCATGGCTAGCTGGCTAGGACATCACCAGGTCATACTACTGTGTGTGCAGGCGTGACGCCAAGCCAAGGGCGCCTAGCGCCTAACCCGGCAAAAAAATAAGCATTGAACTATAGCTAGAGAGTTACCGAATTAAACATGATATCGATAGTAATAACAATAATAAAATGAAGTAAGAGCCCATTTAAGATAGGGTTCGCTATTTGTTATCGGCACACCTCTAGACCGTCGATCATACTTGTGAACGCTTCCTTCTCGTCCTTTGGGATATTGTTGGTCCGCTACTTGCACATAACACCTTAGCTAGCGGCTTCGACTTCGTACAATTTTTTTTGCACACCTGACAAGTGTCCTGAACTACTTGCCAAGTAGCTTACATGGGACAACCTTACCATTAAAACGAAGCCAATGCAAAAAGTCTAGAGGAAGAGGAAATTTGTGTATGTCCTAAGCAAATTCTCCCGGGGTCTCCTATTCATAGAGATTCTAGCAAACGAATCACCTTGTGTGGCTGCACATGTTCATTCTATTTTTCTATTTCTAGTATTTCTCCATAAAGGAATATATGTTTTTCAACGGTCTACGAGATGGTGATTGTTTCGTCCAGATATGGCATATGTATATCTACTGGGTCTGGGTTTTGGAGTAACTGGGACTTCAGTATACACCAACCAATTAACCAACTATTTTGATTGGTGGCTGCAGATATACATCTATAAAGGTTTAGGTTTCTAGAGCAACTTATACTTCAGTGTTCACCAACCAATCAACCAACTATATTCTTTTGATCCCTTTCACATGGGTTTATGTCTACAATTTTAGTTGAAAATATTACTGTTTGTATTGTCTAGATTCTGCTACATGTTTTTTTTCTATAAATTGTGGGATGATGATTGAATTTTAAAAACAAATAAAGAGGATTGTTGTATACCTGCACTTACCTACCGTTTGCTACACTCAATCGCACTTCATGTTTTTTCACTTACCTACCGTTTATTTTCGACAAATTTATTTCATTTCGAGAAATTTAGTAATACATGCTTGTTATTATTTGTTATAAAAAAATGTCCTTTCTAGACGAGTAAGCAATCTTTTCAACCGAGCACTTGCAAGGAGGGGCGTCTCCGCAATTGCGGTCAGACCAGTGGGCAACCCGACGAAATCCTGGTCAGCATCTTAGACAAGCATATGTAAACAAATTGTAATCAAAAGCACATGTCTATTTAGATTGTTACAAAATTTCTAGTGGTGCATGTGGTGTTTGTGTAGAATCTATAACTGCCACTATTTTGTGTTATATACGATCGTATTTTCTGATTTCTGTCTCCTTGTAATATGTTCATTTATTCTCTATGGATGGGTATGTATAAGTCATCACGATTTAATGGCTGCTTTCATTGGCCATTGAGGAGCTCGTTGACATCAGCATCCAAAGGTCAATTTTATTTATTTGGTCGCACTCGAAACGCTTGCTCGTCCTGTCTTTGTACTTCTAAAATGATATTGTCGGATGCAGATTCTCCCATCTGACGGAGAACTTCACCACCGCTGCCGTGGCCAAGGCACAAGTTGGATACCAAGACCGCAGTTAGAACAAACCGCCTCTCATGGTGATGAAGGAAATTTTGGAGGTTGTTAGAATCCTTTCATATCGGTGAGACGATCTTACCAAATAGCTATTGCCGAGTGCACATCGACCAGATGGTGTAGTGCTCAAACAAATATAGGACTTAAAAGATAGACATTGTTGAGAAGATTGTACCTTGTGTTCTTAGGAAGTACCGAGTGTATTGTTGTTGTCAACAGAGCCATAGCTTATGTTGTTGAGCACTATATTGAGGACATTGACATGGAAATTATGGAGCACCTAAGTATGAGTTCTCTTGGTGGATGCTCACTGCTGGTAGCAACCCATCACTGACCAGCTTATGCCTGAGTTTTACAAGATTTATGTCACCCTCGCCTTTGGAGGGTTCAGTTCCCTCACTAAGCTTGATCTTATCCGGATGCATATGATATTGATCCTAAACGAGACACAACTTGTCCTTAGATGTTGCAAAACTTGATGACTTTGCAACTGACTGACATCCTCGATATCAGAATCATGCGGTTTCCAAAGTCTAAGGAATTGATATCGTTATGGTCTTTACGATTGGGTGATCATACTGTATTGATACACCATCCTTGCGAAGACTGGAGTATTGTGGAGAGATGCTCCCGGCATCTACGTTTCCGTCCATGCTAAGTCTTGAAAATGTTTCTTTGCAATACATGTTTGATGATTATCGTAAATGCTATGCTCCGACAAGTTAGAGAATGTATCTACTTTCTTTCCTTATGTCATTTCCTATTGCTACGGTATGAGACCCCCAAGGTGAGCAGGAAAACACTTTCTTCATATTCCCCAAGATAGTGCCAATGCAACATTAATCCACTGTTACTCCATAGAAAGCCCTCAAGGCCCACTAGAGTCCAAAGATCCATACAAAGTCCAAGGCCCACCGTTGTCGCCGGATTGAGGATGATGGATCTTGTTGAACCGCTTCAGGCAGCTAACACCTTGGCACTAGGATGGAAAACCCTTCTAATCATCCGGGTGATCCGTGTTATGCGTCCTCCTGCTCGCGCGCCGTCGGATGGCTCCTGATCGTGTGGCTGTGAGAGCTCATGTGCCCAGGCCTTATCCACGAACCTTATCCCCACCGATTCTCTTCCTCCACTCGTTCGGTCGTTCCCCAACTCCTCTTCCCCACAGCGCAGGAGACCACCACCGCGCCACCGCACCGCTCGTGCTCTTCCTACCGGAGCGTCGCCCGGCTCCTCCCCCGGCTTGGCGCGTCGCCGGCTCCAATCACCACCGCGCCACCCCTTGCACCTTCTACCGGAGCTCCGCCCGTGCTCCACCCCACCGCCGTCTCCTTCCCTCTACTCCCCTGCTGCTCCATCCCGCCGGAGAGCTCGGCTGCTGCCTCCATGGGGCGGTGGTCTGCGAGATGGAGGCCACGACGCCACCAGCCAGCGGGAGGGATCCCCGTCGTTCTGCCGTCGGGTTGTGTAGATGGAGGCCACGACGCCCCGAAAACCGCCCGGCGCCCTGTTGTGGAGAGGCCACGGCGGAGCGGGGAGGAGGTGCCACCGAGCGTTGCGGTGCCCATGAGAAAGAAGCTCGGGTTCAAGGTATGCGGTCATGACTGTTGCAACTGCTGTTTCGGCGGCACCATTTTGTCACCACCACCAGCGCCGTGCCGCCGTTCCTCGCCGATGCAACCGGCTGAGGGGCAGAGATGCTACCAGCGGCCGGTGGTAGTGCTACAAGTGGCATCCGAGTTTGCTACGTGCAACCAGCACTGGTGTCAGGTTTTGCTATGATGGTGCTACAAGCGGCGTTGAGGTTTGCTACGTGCGATATCAGGGTTTGCTACATGCGGCCGACAACGGTGCTACGGGGTCCGTCTCATCGGAGAACCTCCCGGAAGAATTTTTGCTACGATGATGCAATATAAGAATTTTGTTCCTATTATAGTTTTGTGGTTTTGCTAAAATAATACAAAGATTTTGCTACGATGTCTCCGGCGATGTCTTCGTCGATGTCTCCGGTGATGTTTCTGGCGAAGTCGATTTTGCTACAGTAGCACATTTTTTTGTTGCTACGAAATCTCCGGTGAGGTCTTCGGTCAGGTCTCCGGCGAAGTCAGTCTTTTATTTTTCTGTTTTGTAGCATTTGTGGTTGTGTTGTCGAGTAGCAATTTTGTCGAGCAACAATTTTTCTTTTTGTTGCCGGAGTTGCTATCGACAGTAGTCAGCGATGCTACCGTCGCTACCGTCGGCATGCTGTGTTGCTACCAACGGTGCATGGTCATGCTACCGACGGTAGGGCGGCGATGCTACCGCTGGCTAAGGATGGCAACGGGGCGGGTTCGGGCGGATATACCAAAACCATATCCAAATCCAAATCCATCAGCATCACTATTGCCCACCCACGAAAATATCCATGGGCATGGATGTTGCCCCATATCCAAACCCGCCGGATATCCGGATATCCATGGATATCCACGAGTAATGCATCGGAGTATTAAATCAACAATATTTCAACCACAAGGTACTTAAAATATGTAGAATCTCAAACAAATCACACCACAAAATACATAATCTCATCTCAGTCTCACGAAACATAGCCAATACTTCTTATTACAAGTTTCCAACACAACAGTTCATGCAATCATAAGATATAGTAAAAGATAGCAGAAATGTTGTCTTGAATCTTGGATTATTTGAGCCTCATTCTTCAGTGACAATGGATTCATTGGCATCCTACAATTTAATAAGACACCAAAGCTTAGCAAAGTTACATATCACAAGAATGAATAATTAAAATAAATTAGTAATTACGTGACTTTGGGTCATTGGGTGAGTTGGGCCTCAAGAATATTAAGAGATGGGACTGGAAAAAAAAAACATAACTCACTGGCATTTGGGTCCCACATGTCAGTCGGGTATCTATTGGATATCCGTGGAGGAAAATCTTTGCACGTGCCCAATCCATTAGTTAGCCGATATCCATCCCATGAAATCCATGGGTAAAAACTGCCCTCCAAACCCTCATCCACCGGGTCGGATATCCATGGATACCCGGCTCCATGGATAAAATTGCCATCCTTACCGCTGGCACGCCGCGTTGCTACCGGCGGCGGTCTAAGTTGAAACCGGTGGTGGTTGCCGATGCTACCGACAGCGTTCTCTGTTGCTACCGACGAGGTCGCCGATGCTACCGGCGACGGCGCGCGGCGATGCTACTGATGGCGCGCGCCGTTGCTACTGACGAGCCGACGATGCTACCACGGTATGCGGGAATGCTGCGTGCGGATGCTACCGACGTCTCACGACGATGCTATCGACGAGGCGGCGATGCTACCGACAACGCATGACACTGCTACCGATGGCGATGCTGCCGGGTGCGAGCTGGTGATGCCTTGCCGGAGCTCTGGAAAAAGATGCTACCACAGACCATCAACGTTGCTCCAAGCGCCTACCATGGTGTTGCGACGCCGCGTCGGTGTGTTTTCCAATGTTGCCAGTAAGGTCCCGTCGGATTTGCTACAATAATAAAAAAAATCTCCATGTAAGCATTTGCTACAAGCATCACAAAATTTTTGCTACGAATGAAACTTTTTGCTCCGTAGAAACATTCCATGAGATTTGAGAGAAAATTGGAATTTTGCTGCAATAGTACAAAATTCTTATTACAAACGAACCGTTTTTTTGCTTCACAAAATCATTTGCGGAATTTTGGTGGAAATTAGACATTTTGGTACAATAGAACAAAATTCTTGTTACGCGCGAACCGTTTTTTCTTCATAGAAGCAAACACGGGATTGGTGAAATTTTGGTGACAGGACAAGTCAGCACGAGGACCCGGGTGAAAGATCACCCGGGTGACGATCAGTTCTTCCCCACTAGGATTCGATGTCGTACAATTTTTGCAGCACAGGTGACAACTGCCGCCAACTGCTTGCTGAGCAGCTTACATGCGACCAGCTTACCGTCGTCGCGGCCCGTGGATTTGACGCATCCAGCTGTGCGGCACGCTGGAGCTTGGAAGCATATACGGAGGCGCACAGCTAGCCCTCCCTCCAATCCAAGCCCCATACCATGATGCTTTCTGACGTGTCATTCCTGATGCTGTGTTGTGTGTCGCTAGCCAGCTCTGCTCCTGTTTTGGCCTCGTCACCCATAGCTAGCTACCTTAATTAGTGGAGGTGCGTATGACGCTCCCTCCGCCATACTACGTTTTGAAGATTTGGCTGGTACTGTATTTCGTGACGAGGCGCACTATGAATTAGCTGTCCATCGAAATACATAAACATCGGCGCGTATCGTCGTATATCGAATCTGAATCTCCATTATCAAGATAATTATGCAGGGAAGGGGCCACAGCTTTTGCCGGTGTCGGAATCTTGCTTACGGAAGTCGGGCGAGAACCAGTGGAGTCCGTAGTGGAGACCTGACCATCTTGCTTGATCCAAGATTCCGACATGAATTAGGAAGTGCGTTCCGTGCGTGCAATCATATATGCATCCAAGTGGACCGTACGCGTCCTTCTCAGACGACATATTAAACTACTCCCTCCGTTTTTTATTATAAGATGTTTTAGATATATCACATATTGACTAGATACGGATGAAAGTGAGTGAACATACACACTAAATAGTGTCTAGATACATGTAAATGTGTGTGAATCTAGAAAATGCTCAAAACGTCTTATATTTACGAACGGAGGGAGTATATGAAAGCTGTGCAAATCTGCGAGCTCTCAGCCCCCCGAGTTACTGTAGATGCTACAGTGTTGAACAGTACCCGTGGTATGTTTGCAAAAAAGTCCCTACACTTTCTGGAAATTGCGAATCGGTCCTTTCATACAAATATCAAGACCTAACCCTAAATCCTCAACACTCTCACTTTCCCCTCCCCGACTCCTCCGCTTCGTCACCGCCGCCTCCTCCCACGCTCTGCCGCTCCTCTCTCCCGCTCCGGCCGCACCTTCCCGGCCCGCGCCTCCACCTCTCGCACGCCGCGCGGCCCGGCAACCTCCACCCCGCATCCACGGCGCTGCTGCGGCGCGGCCGGCTCTCGCGGCGAGCTCCGCCACGGCCGCGAGGGCGGCGGCGCGACGGACGGCCAGCTCCGGCCCGGCCGCGAACCGCGAGCTCCGCCCTCCGCCGCGAACGCCACGGGGACGGCCGCGAACGCCGCGAACGGCACGGGTGCAAACGCCTCGGCTCGCGCGGCCCTCGGGAAGTGCGGTGGTTGCAGCCCCCAGGACGGCGACGAGCGGCGGTCCCGTGTGCTTCTCAGGAGCTTCAAGATCGACGCGACCCCGATGTCTCGGTACGATTCCTCTCCCCCTCCTCCCCCACCCCCGTCTCTTCGCGATTGCGCTCTATTTGGGCCGATTCTGGGGGCAGTTCACTCGATTCAGGGCGTCCTGGCGCAATTTGGGCGTCACTGTGCCTCGGTGCTCCTGCTTGCGGCGTCATTTTGCTTCGGCACCAGTGGTAACACTGCTTAGAGCTTTCTCTATTTTTGCAGGTGGGCGAGGTAGGATCCGCAGATGCTCATATACCAGGGGATATTTTTTTTGCGTTTTTCACCAGGTTGTGGCGGCAGCTAGAAGGCAAAGAGTACTGTATATATTCGTGAATGGAAAGAACATGAGGAAGCTAGAGAAGAACCATGGAGAACTGGTTTTGCTCGGTGCCTCGCCTGCGTTGGATTGTGTCGCCTCCTTGCACTCATTCTCTGCTTGATCTCCACTCATGTTCAGGTGGCGATGAGGGTACAGATGGAAGAATTCGATGGGTAAGGGAAATTCTTGATTTCATATGTTACCATTTTTAAAACTGTGGGTGCTGGTATGTGTTTTGCTCTAGGCTTTGCAAGCCAAGTGGTGGTGTTGCTTCTTTATACAAATGCACAAGTGGTGGTGTTGCTTCTTTATACAAATGCCTTAAATTTTTGTTTTGCACATACCCACATCACTTTGCCTGTATGTACAATAATGAAATTTTTTTTGCCACAATAGTTGATTTTCCTCTACTGAAATTTGTCTTGGATATAATGATAGAGGTCTCTCAACTTGAAATCCCTATGAATCTTTGTCAGTGTAAACTTAGCGTAGATTTATTTGCTCATTGTTTTTCCTCTGGTTTTCCCTCTGAATACCATAGCACATTGTCTCTTCCTCAGTAATAGCTTAATCCCCATATTTTTGTATAAAGCAGCTTCACTTCTTCCATCAGGAGGACTTCTGTCCTTTTTAAGTTATAAGGTTCCTCTGTTTATTTTTTCACCTTCAGGTATAAGCAATGATTCCATCACAAACCATTCTAATAAGTCAAGTACACATGCTCTCACTCCACCCCTTCTAATTTTCTTCTGTTTATTTTGTTCATTATGATATAATATCCAGAACATCATGCTGGTAGTAAAGGTTAATTATGTATGCAGGTGGTTTGCATGGCAGATGCGCGTGTAATGAATTTTACTACTGGATTTAGGATTGAGAGGACCATGATGAATGGCCAAACAACAGGAGCTTCATGCACACTGTTGGCAAGGTTAGCTTGCATACTAAAAGATTATTTTTGTAGTAGCACGGTGTATTCACCAAATTCGATATTTGCGTCTGTTGGTCAATTGCTCCAATAGATTTTTACCTTTGGGCTTCTGGCTCGGTTGAATTTAATTAATACTGCTTTACATGCTAATTCACAACAATGTCAGAGTTAGATATTGATTCATTGCATGCACTCCTTAGGTTGCAAATAATTCATTGGAGCCAGTTTAGGTTTGCCTCACCAATACTTTGCCTCTGTATGGTGTTACACTTCCTGTTATTCTTTTTTTAATATGAATACTTGCTTTGTGTCATCTTATGTATCAGTGTATTATATATTCATAGGATTTTAGCTGTACCTTGGGAATTACTTCACATTTTAATTATGTGATGTTCATATTTCAAATGCAAATTGATCATCTAAATTTTAACATGTGCATTTTGAGATGATTGCCTTGCAATTCCTGGAAGATTAATCCTGTTTCTGCTTAAACTTACTCTGTGTCTTATCACCGATGAGCTCATACAATTTCCGCCCAAATCGAGTTGCTTTAGTGCAAACTTGAATATCATTGCTTACAAAATATATAATGTAACTAAAACGATAAAACAAACCACACACAAAAATTCCCACCAAGGCCGCGGCGTGTCGCCGCGCCGAATTCCACTAGTATATAGCACAAAGCAAGACGTAATCGTAATGCGCGCCACGTCGGGATCTCGAATCTTTTGTAGTAAAGGAAGGAGGGGGTATAGGCAATTGCATTAGACGAGAACCTATTTTAGGAGATCATTTCGGTCTCCGTCACCTGGTCTCTCCGGAAACGGAGCACGATTTGGACCTCTAGCTGCTCACGTCACCTTCAAGAATCGAGAGAGCACACCGAAAGCTTAAGTAAACAACATTACTTGCATGGGCAGGTATGCACCGGAACCATCGTCCATGAGTCTCAACTTTCAACTTATACGTCGAATTGGCACTGATGCAAAAAAATAATATCGTGGATCTGGTATACAGGGCACTGGTCGATGGAGACACGCACCAGCCCGGTTAGCGTGATGTCAACGTTGGTAACCACGGACGCTGCCGCGATGTTCTAATTGCGCCCATGAACCTACATCGGGTCGATCAGCGCGCGGGACAAGGTAGTGCCAAGTGCCGGATCCCACCAAAAAGGATTGCATCTCGCTGTCAAAGGTGATATGTGCTGGTCGCCACCCAAAACACAACACTGAAGTAGCACCCAGGCGTTATCTTTGTGACTCCTCCATGAGCAAGAGAACCCGACTTCAAACTTCTCCGAGTGCAATAGGAGATTGAAGCCAAAGGAACAACGCCAAACAACCGGCCGCGCGCATATGTTGACAACCGCGTAGCCTCAAATCCCAGAACAAGGAGAAGTATGCAAAATTGGCACCGCCAAAGGATCACCGAATTATAACAGGATTCACGTCCACTAACAGCGCGTCCCAAACGTCTGTGTAAGTCGTCCATTTTGTCATCCATTATGTGCTATTTGCTGCTAAAAGTGTCATCCACTATATATGTGCTAAAAGCGTCTCTCTGTTGGTGGGCCCTAAGTGACGGGGAGCCGTCCAACCAGGGAATAATCGAGCGGGAAGGGTGGCATATGCTGAACTGGAGTACAGCACGACTTCAGAGAGTGACACGCGGCCATATTATTAAGTGAAACCCTACACTACACTAGTAGTAGTAGTACTGATTATTGAGTGCATAGTAAACAAAAGTTCAGTGCATTGTCCTCTCAGGCTGGGGCGTCAGCCCCACGCACTGAGCAGCTACCTAGTGCGTGTTCAGCTCCTATCATACCCGCACACTCCTATCACGAGCCTCCCTTTATCTTCATCCCACCGCAGGTGGCACTAATCCTACAGCCAGACCGATCAGCATCATACACATACAGGTGGTCGTATAGTTCTGTGAAAGGCATATATATTTCAAGTTAGCCCACGTTTAAGTGACGATGCAGGTCGGCATCATGCACCTACGCATTACCCATCGTTTAGCCAGACAACAAATTTCATTTGGCATCTATGTCTCCCTGCATTTGAGTCAAGCAAGAGAGCACTAGTCATATATTTAGTTTCCCTAAAAGAAATTGTAGCCACGCGTTTTTATTTGCGGGAAACTTATATCTTTTCCCTCTACAAAATAAAAGTTTTCAAAGGAAAAGCAGTTTTAGCCACAGGAGAAATGGCTTCGGTTGGCAAGTAATGGGGAATTATTACGAGGAGCTGTGTGCAAATGTACTACTTCCTCCGATCCAAGTGTCACAGTTTTGAATTGGGGTAATTCAAAACCGCGACAGTTATTTTGGATCAAAGGGAGCAGCAAGTAACTTATATCAGAAAATTGCAATGTATAACAAGATGTGTCTAGGTTGAATCAAGCCAACTGATATATAGCCGTCCGGTTCAGGTCCAACCAAGCATTGGAGAATCTTCGAGATAGGCTGATATATAGAAAATCGAGTTTTTGTTCTGTAATTTTCCTACTGATTATGAAGGCGTCGGCATCGGGTAGGGGCACCAACCATGGCGAGGATGCATGATAAGCCTGTCTTCATCTCCCGGCCGGATCGATCCTTGTCACGTCACGGAGCATGCGTGCCCGATCGGTGCTCTCGCTTTCCCGGCTCACGTACTCGCACGTAGCCCCAATTAACTTTTCCAAAAATTCCTTTTTTTTTTTGCTGAGGTTTAACGCATTCAGGATCAGGGCACACACGCATGCACGCAGTACCAGTACCAGTACTGCTGCCTGGTCTGCTTTGCCAATTGCCATGCTGCAATATTCCTCCCTCCATGCACGACAAGGAGGAGAGACAAAGTGGCTTTTTGCACCACGAATATGAGCAGTACAAGTTGCCTTTAAACAAAAAGAGTGTACACAATCCTCCATAATAAACCAGTTGCTACGTAGACGTAGTGGTACCATCAATCATTCGCCTAAAGTACCAGCCGAGTAGCTACAATCTCTTAATGTCAATTGAGTAATGCATACGGGATATGCCAAATAGTTTGATTTTGGTGAGATTGTGATTCGTGACTAGTAGTACCATCAAGCAGTAAGGCTTTCCCGATTCCGTATGTGCCAAAGCATCAAGACCGTTCATAGTGGAGTATTTCCCATCCATCACACCGTCACCAACAACAATTTCATTCACCGTCTTTATCACTAGTGGACTTTTTCTTTTCATTGTCTCCCTCGAAGTAGTATAGATAGGACTCAAGGCCGCCGGTATTTTAGAACACAGAAGATCCAAATAAAATTTGACGCTGACAACGATCGAGCTGGTGCCACGTCGCGCATGAGCCAGCACGAATAAACAGCATGCTAAAACACACCGAGGTCCTCCCTTCACGCCGGTCAGATTTGCTGCCGTCCGCCCGCACCCACCAAGCCTTCCTCCTCCTCCCACAACGCAAATGGCGACGAGAGATGCATAGCTACTGGTGTGATCCCCTGCACAAGCAAAAACTAAAATATTTGCAAAAGAATCTACAATGCACCACTCTGAGAAACATTAACTAATACTCAGATCACTTAGCCATGTAGAACTTTTTTAGATAAAAGGCACCAAGTGCGGGAAATCTGTTTTGGGTAGTAGGAGCAGATGATCCAACTAACTAAAAACATATTTTAAAATGTCAAAAAATTCCAAACAAAAATCTCGGGTGTACATCCGGACATTTTATGTTGACACACGAAGTTTCGCGAGAAAATGACATTTTTTGTGGGTTATGTAAAAAAGATAAATCACGGTGCTTCAAAATAATTTTGTACGACACATTATTTTGTTTTTTTGCACAACATGGCGAAACTTTCTGTGCAAACATAAAATGTGTGGTTGTACACCTGAATTTTTTCTTTTGAATTTTTTGACCTTTTAAAATATAGTTAAAAAACATTTTATAACGGGTGCATCTAGACCCACGAGTCAAAACACCGTGTCCCACCAAGTGCCTAGCTTTAAATTAATAAAGTCTCGAACGACCAGAGTTACAACAAGCAAATACGAGCTCATTAGTTACTCGGGGAGGAGGTCGCACATAGATACTCGAGCTCATTAGTTACCATCACCACAGAGCGCAAATACGAGCGGCGCGGTTGTACGGAACCAATCAAAGGTCGACCTTAGAGAATGGGCGTTGTCGATGAGCGTGAGCACAATCGTCAACGACAAGGCAAGTAGCGGCAGGACATTATCTTCCCCGCCGCCACCGCAACCACCATCTCTCGTCAATCATCGCCTCCCTGTCCTATCTCCTCCAGTTGGCAAGACTGCGAGTGTGAGGCTGAGAGCGTGACATGCGTCTTCGAGGTTGTGATCATCCATGGAGTCCTCGCTGTTGTCTTTTGTGTGGATGATCTCGAGGAGCGCGCTAGCTTGATTTGAGTAGAAAACTGACAAGTGGTGGTGCCAACAAGAGCAATACATAGGAGTGACAAGCGAGATGGGGGAAGACCAGTCATAGTGGGGAATAACTTAGACTAGTAAAATGCACGTGTTACTACTCTATGTTACTACCTCCATAGTGCAAAGTAATATAAAGCTAAAACTAGTATGATCTCATTTATTTGCTTGAGAACCGTTATGTGATGGTAACTAACTATTTGTTTCTCTTCTCATTAATTAACTGTCACATCATTTTTGTTTAGTTGACATGCATGTTAATATCAATGTTAGTCCCACTATACGTAGTCGAAGGTAACGAGCTGGGAAAAGAGAGCGAGCAGGATTGACGACACAGATTGAGTCATGCAGGAAGCAATCAGTAAACGTTCTCCTGATATGTTCGAACTTAAATATGCACAATTAGTAAATTTGTGATTCTCTGCATTTTGTTGGAATATCCATTCTCTTTAATATATGATCGACATATATACACCTAAAGTAACGAGTAGAGACTTTTGGCTCCTGAGCTTCAGTGCTCCCTCCAGTTTAAAAAAATTGAAAATCATATTTGTGTGGTTCAAAATTCTGAAAATAAATCCGGGTGAAGCAAATAGTATATACCACGAAATTGCAAAATATCAATTTCAAATACTTTGTATTTTGAGCTACACAAAAATGACAAATTGTGGATCTAAATATGCCTATTTTCATATCTTAGTTTTCCCAGATTTTGTTATTTTTGTGTAGCTCAAAATATAAAGTATTTCAAATTGAAATTTTGCACGTTTATGAGATACACCATTGGTTACACCCGTGATTTGTTTCAGAATTTCTTGAAACTTACAAATATGATTTTCAATCTTTTTTCAAGTGGAGGAGCACTGGAGCTCGGGATCAAATAACACTTTCCGTAAAGTAACCGAGTATATGAGTTTCCATGTCAGGAAAGCAGTAATCGTAGTTAATGACCTTTTTTTGCGAATGTAGTTAATGATCTCATTAAGGTAATATATAACCGTATATTATTTATATGGACAATAAAGTCATAGAAAATGATATGGCAATGCCATAAGATTGAGCCAACACACGGGTAAGAGTTATTCTGGGACAACAAGTTGGTGGCGTTAGCAGAAAATCAATCTTTCATCAACCGATAATAAAGATTATAAATAAACAGAAAATGCACTCACTACTTCCTCCTCCGTCGCCGACGCGGGTACAGTTACGTGTACATGTAGCCAAGCGTACACCGGGAAGAATCCTGAATCCAGCCGCACCCACCCACCCACATCGCACGCCCAGTCACCTTTCCCCTCGCCCGCCTTTATAAATGCACGTGATCCCCGTCGCCTCCCTCTACAGAGCACCCGACTCCCAAACCGGCCTCTCCGCTCCTCTTCTTCCCACCGCCGCCACCACCAGCTCCACGCCTCCACTCTCCACCAGCTTCACCCCGGCCTCTCGCGGAGAGAACGCCCGCCCCTCCTCTCCCACGGCTCCCGAAACCCTGGCCCGATCCCGCAGAACCCCTACTAGACGCGGAGGTCCTGAGGAGTGAGGGGGGGAGGACGAAGGCGCGGGGAGGCGGAGGCCTGTGCTGTATGTCAGATCGTGGGATCCGGCGAGGCGGAGACAGAGGAGGAGACTACGGACACGTCCAGCTCGCCAACCCGCTCCAATGGCCTCAGCTCAGGAAAAGGCGACGGCCTGCTGCCTCCCCGCGCGCGACGCCTCCGGGCCACGCAGAGCGATCGCCGTGGCCGGGAAGGGCGTCTCCATGTCCGCCGCGGGCGGCGGTGAGCGCGTCGTTTCCGCTTCCGGAGGCGGCGCCGTGATGGAGGACATCGCGGCCGCGGTCCAGCCCTCCACCGCGAAGGCCTCATCTAAAGGTAAATAATAATACGGCCGGGGATCGCCGTCTCACTCTCTCGATCAAGTTGGATCATGGGTTGTTTGCGAGGGTGATTTCTGTATGCGGGCGTAATTGATTGGGCCACGGGAGTGAGTGCCGTGCGGCAGAAGCAGGCTAAGGCCACGTGACGATTTATGTGTCGATCACAGTTTCTAGCGAACACATACGCGAGTACGGGAATGTAGTATTCCAGAGGTGTCACTTGTATAGAGTTCATGGGTTATCAACTTCCCTTGTGCATGCAGGCAGATGACGCAGAGGGGTCAAACAATAATCCTTCTGGAACCCGATAGGAAATTCGGAATTAAAATCAAGCCGCGATTTGTACAAATCACATAGTTGTAGTATACTACTCCTATGCATGCAAGCAGAGTACGCATACACCCCAGTACGGTTTTGTAGCAGGGGCATTGTGCATCACCATCGATTAGATTGCGGTTTAAACTACTTATTATAGTTCGATTGATGATTGAATCGTGGGGGCATGACGTGATGGCCCGTGCCTACCGTAGGCCTGCTGTCACAAATCTTTTGATTGTCTTTTTTGTTGTCTACTGTTCTGGCTTTTGTGCTCTTAGTTGTTGGCTGCTTCAGTCTTTTATTTGATCACTAATAGCAGTGATCATTTTGTTCTTTTCTTACTTTTTGGTTGATGGTGAGGTGTCATAAAGTAAACTGGGAAAATATGTCTGGACGTCGATAATGATGTTTGTTGACAATGAACGGACCAATAAGCTTCTTTGATTTACACATTCACAATTTTTTTGATGCACCACTAGGAACTAGTGATAAGCTGATCAGGCACAGGCAGTCTGGTCCACCTGCAGTGGCAGAGCCAAGTTTTTTTATTGGGTGGTCATGATTTGTGTTTGTTTTGTTTTTTATGTACTTATCTGAATTTTATTGGTGCTCTTAACTCCTTTTAATTATTTGCAAATGTGCTGGGTAGTCAAGAGACTATATCCAAGATACCCTCTAGCTACGCCCCTGCCACCCGGCCCTGCACTCTGTGCGATGAACATATTATGTCCCGGTACTAGTATTTGTGGGGTTGCTAATCATGCACGTACCTGATCGTAAGAAATGTTTATCTAACTTAACAGATATAACTTTACCTGCCAATCATCAACTTATGTACAGAGATGATTGATACACTACAGGAATCACCCAATATGTGATATGTGCTTCGTCTAACTAGATTATTTTTGTTGTGAGAGATCATAGTGATTTCGGGTTTAGTTTTGTAATGAATGAATTGAGGGACACAAATCTGTGTTGGTAAAACAATGTTATATTTTCGTATGCTTGTTCTTAAGTTATTCTCACTATAGCATCCAAGATGGAACGTTAGTGGATAGAACAATATTTTAAGACTTGCATTTATACACTATGGTCCACGTCAGTGATGTTTTCTCTAGTTGCTTCAGAGGTAGGTCAACAACCATTTTTCTATCAAGTGCTGTTTTGCATCCACATGGACCATGGTGCTCTTGACCTGCCAAATTGTCTTCCATGAATGTTTGACCTATGTTATTGAAGAGTTATCTAATTTTATTGTTTCATGATTGGTGTATATGTCTTGTGTGTTAGAAATCTGTTGGAAGTTCTTTGAGAGTCCATTAGGCATTGTTTTTTCTCGAGAAACCAGCTGGAGCACTTCCTTTTCATTTAGACGGGAAGAGATATATACAGACTTGGCATGTTTTCACGGGAAGAACTAGGCATCGACTTTCCCTATTATCGTTATTTGAAATGTATACCATGTTTAACTGCACTACATTCATTACTGTCCATTCCAGTCCTCATGTTCTGCTGGGTGAAAAAATATGCAGGGATACCTATAATGACGAGAGCCCAGAGATTCCACCCTTTAGACCCGTTATCTGCTGCTGAAATTGCAGTGGCTGTTGCAACTGTAAGAGCTGCTGGAAAATCTCCTGAGGTCTGTCAACAAAGTCTTTCAGATACTTTTTCGTACAACTTTGAAAAAAGAATTGACAAGTAATATTATAAATTGTAGGAACGAGACGGCATGCGTTTTGTTGAAGCTGTGCTATTGGAACCAGAAAAGAATGTTGTAGCATTAGCTGATGCTTACTTTTTCCCACCTTTCCAACCATCACTGCTCCCTAGAACCAAAGGCTCTCCTGTCATTCCAAGCAGGTTGCCTCCCAGGAGGGCCAAGCTTGTTGTCTACAACAGACGTTCAAATGAGACTACCATTTGGATAGTTGAACTATCTGAAGTGCACGCAGCTACTAGAGGTGGACATCACAGAGGGAAGGTGATATCATCTGAAGTTGTTCCAGATGTTCAGCCTGCAATGGTATGCCTACTTAATTTGTTAGTATCTTCCCTTCATTTGTCTATTTGATCCCAAATTGATCTGCCAATCATGCAATCTTTGTATCTTTTAATTTTTTGAACCTTGTAGTTTTTTGAAATATTTTTGGGTGTGATTATTTTGAATTTTCAGGATGCTATGGAGTATGCCGAGTGTGAAGCTACTGTAAAAAACTATCCTCCATTTATTGAAGCTATGAAGAAAAGAGGCGTTGATGACATGGAGCTTGTCATGGTAGATGCCTGGTAAGCTAGCTACTGTCAAATTTATACTATCTTCTAATCTCTCAGCTTAGGTCATCGTACTAAAAACTGAATTTGGACTTCGCCCGTAAATCATCAGGTGCGCAGGCTACTACAGTGATGCTGATGCTCCCAGTCGCAGACTTGCCAGGCCTCTAATCTTTTGCCTAACTGAGAGTGATAGTCCCATGGAAAATGGTTATGCTCGTCCTGTGGAAGGGATTCACATTGTTGTTGATATGCAGAACAGTGTTGTCATAGAGTTTGAGGATAGGAAGTTTGTTCCTCTACCCCCACCAGATCATTTGAGAAATTACACTCCTGGGGAAACGAGAGGTGGTGTTGATCGAAGTGATGTGAAACCTCTTATTATCGATCAACCTGAGGGCCCAAGCTTCCGTATTAATGGCTATTTTGTGGAATGGCAGAAGGTACATCTTTGCTTAAGGTTTTACTTCTCAATACCAGTATTTGAAAAAAACTATCAGTTAGAGCTAATGACACTTCCTAATGATGTTGAGCAGTGGAACTTTCGTATTGGCTTCACCCCTAAAGAGGGTTTGGTTATCTATTCTGTTGCATATGTTGACGGTAGCCGTGGACGTCGACCTATAGCTCATAGGCTGAGCTTTGTTGAGATGGTTGTTCCTTATGGTGATCCGAGCGAACCACATTATCGCAAGAATGCATTTGATGCTGGAGAAGATGGACTTGGAAAAAATGCCCATTCTCTTAAGAAGGTCATTTGCCCAGTTTCTAGGCGATTTTACCTCTTCTGCGATTTAAACTTTGATCTGACTATATTCTCTGATCTTTTTTGTGCAGGGATGTGATTGCTTGGGTTACATAAAGTATTTTGATGCACACTTCACAAATTTTACCGGTCATGTGGAGACAATTGAGAATTGTGTGTGTTTGCATGAGGAGGACCATGGGATCCTTTGGAAACACCAAGATTGGAGAACTGGTTTAGCAGAAGTTAGGCGATCAAGGAGGCTGACAGTGTCATTTATCTGCACAGTTGCCAACTATGAATATGGTTTTTACTGGCACTTTTACCAGGTAACTCATCAAATATACTATTTGAGATTTAATACATATTTGAACCTAGTTTTAAAATTACATGGTATGATGCTTCCATGTGCTATCATTTTGTTATTGCAATGTAATGATTTGTTCTTTTCTTGGCTATAGGATGGTAAGATAGAGGCTGAAATAAAACTTACAGGAATTCTTAGTTTGGGAGCTCTGATGCCTGGGGAATCAAGGAAATACGGTACAACTATTGCTCCTAGTCTGTATGCACCTGTTCACCAACATTTCTTCATTGCCCGTATGGACATGGCTGTTGATTGTAAGCCTAACGAGGCTCATAATCAGGTGGTCCCTTGCATCTTCTTAGTTCATCATATAAAAATCCCACGAGAAACTTGTGCAAGTACCACTATACCACTGCATCTACTAAATGGAAGTTAATGTGTCTTATTATGGAATACTATTAACTTATTTTGAAGGAAAGCAGGGCCTTCTGATTAGAATAACCTTGTATTCCTTCTGCGCACTGCACAAAAATTGGCATGGTGTATTTGACTCGTTTGTTTCTATCACAGGTGGTTGAAGTAAATGTCAAAGTCGAAAGTGCAGGCACACATAATGTGCACAACAATGCTTTCTACGCAGAAGAAAAAATATTGAAATCTGAGTTGCAAGCAATGCGAGATTGCGACCCTTCAACTACACGACATTGGATCGTAAGGGCACATGCAGACATGCTTGGTTTTTCTCTTCTTTGTGTTATTGTTGATCATTCATGGAGATGCATAGATTTCTATCAATTTAACACATTTGGCATAACTGCAAACACTTTCTGTCATCAAACATCCGGTGTCCCGTGGTTTTCATTTAGAGTACATGTCAGTAAGGACATACCAGTTGCGCAAGAAAGCATGTCAAATTTACTGACACCATATTAGCACCTCAGCAAATATCATACTGATTCTTCTGTTCCTTGTTTTCATCTTGATCAGGTTAGGAACACAAGGGCTGTAAACCGTACTGGACAACCAACTGGCTACAGGCTCGTGCCTGGTTCAAACTGTTTACCATTCGCTCTACCGGAGGCGAAGTTCCTTCGACGAGCCGGGTTCTTAAAGCACAATCTCTGGGTCACACCATACAAGAGTGACGAGAAGTTTCCCGGAGGAGAGTTCCCCAATCAGAATCCACGTCTTCACGAGGGTTTACCAACTTGGGTACAGAAGGATAGGCCCCTGGAGGAAACTGACATAGTCCTCTGGTACATTCATCTTACACGCTGATGGCTGCAATGTTTTCTCGACTTTGCAGTTTCCTATCCTTACAACTGTGTTCTGCATCTACAGGTATGTATTTGGGCTCACCCACATCCCAAGGCTGGAAGACTGGCCTGTCATGCCAGTGGAACGCATCGGCTTCATGCTCATGGTACGGCATTTTGAGCCTGTCAATTCTCTTGCTTCAGCTTTGATTCCAGAGAGCAAATCGTCGTTTTTTGCCATTATTTATGTATGATGTGAGCTGAAATTAGGCTCGAAATTATCCATTGCAGCCGCATGGATTCTTCAACTGCTCGCCTGCGGTCGATGTGCCGCCTGGCACTTCTGATGCCGCTGATGTCAAGGAAGCTGACTCGCCTAAAGTCATCCAGAACGGCAGCCTTGTTTCCAAGCTCTGAGCGGAATGTACCGGTGTCTACTACAGTACTAATGCGAATATCGCTCCAAATAAAATCTGTTTTCTTGTGGTGTGAATGGTTTATGAAATACCTTTGGTTGCTGCGCTGATTGAATGCTGAGCTACACAGAGTACTAGCATGTTATAAAAGACTGGACTGGCATAATGCCTATATAAATAAAAGTGTGTTACACAATTAGTGCCATGTCTTTTTGCGTGGTTGGGGACGTTATTATGTCATTAATCATTGTTAGCTCCACCGGCATGTTCTTATCGTTGAGTAACTAGATTTACTCATGTTCTTGTTTGGGACTTCTGATAAAGAATTTAACAACTTACAATGTTCAAAAGAGACCTCTGTAAATACACGTATAAAGGTTCAAAGTGAGCACCAAGTATTTTACTTGCATTGTGAAAGATCGATTAGCCAATTATAACCAGAACCAGGCTCTGAAATTACAATGGCAGGGAAACAGCCATTCGATGAACCGTTATCATAATGTCTTTGATACAGACACGCTGTAAGCTTATATACATCTTCAACAATTCCAAAAGCTTTGCTACCCATGTCGTTTTTATTGACACACGTTGCAAGCTTACGTATCTTCAACAATTACTCAATCACAGAAGTACAAAAGATGCGATGCAATTTCAGTTATATTGCTTCTTTCTGTTGTAGCACAGTACTATAACTTTCACACATTTTGGTGAATAGAGTGAACCTAAGCATTCTATTGATTCAAAGATGCAATGGTTCAGTTTACAAGCCACCTGATCCGAGACATTTATATGCTGTACATTACAGTTTTATGATGCATTCCCCTACTTCATGTCCTTCATTGCAGCTTTACTCACGCTCCCTAGCCGCCGTCTGCGATGGTAGGGTTTTGCAAAAAAGCAACGGTGAACTTAGATGATGTAGGTGCATACATACCCACTTGGCCCATAGGGATGCCAATGCCCAGCTCAATAAAGGGTCAGTATTTGGGAGGAGTCCATCTGGTCATCTTCTGGTATAGAGAGCTTTCGGTCGCCATTTATCAGCCTCTAACAGGGCACTTTCTGTATTCGCGGGAGAGAGTGATTCGAGTACTACATCTCTCATATGTGAGGCGGCTGCTTCTCCACGGCGTGTTGCCAGCTCTAGATATATGAAAGACCTGACCTTGTCCCCTGCCTACATAAGATATGTATCATCACAAAAGGATGCTTAAAATAGCTACAGGTAAATGCAATGTCTCTGTAAACCTAACATTGAAAAAACAATGATAGGATCGCAACAGGTTGTGGTTTGTCTGTCCTTCAATGTAAGGCTAGTGTTTAAGCTTAAACATTATACCCAGCTTCAGCAAAAAAAAAAAAAACAAATACAAAATTCCAAGCAGCAAGAAAACGAAAGAGAAGAATAGCATATCATGCAAGCGTCAACAACCCAGCTTATTATTGGTGTCTGGTGCCAATTTTGGTGGCAGTTATCCTCCCCGTGTAAATAGATATGGACCTTTCCTTCATTACCAGTGCTGGTAACGTCAATGTATCATGTTTTTTTGCTCTTAATATTATCTTCACAAAGCTTACATATTATTGCTTCCAGTTCTATCTACCTAAGTCTCCTTTAGTAAAAAGGTACCAAAGTCAAACTAGGATAACATAAAAAATCTGTGCTTTTGCGCAGGTCCTAATTCTTAATAGGAAAGTTGATCACACCTATGCAGTCCGAGGGCTTCCAAGTCCGAGCAACCGACTCTGACCTTACATGGGTGATGGGCCACAGCTATGCAGTGATATATGCAATAGCAAGCTATGCAGGATGCATGAAAAACAAACACATACTCCCTCCATTCCAATGAATAAGGTGTATAAATTTAGTCAAAAGTCAACATCCTCTAAATTTAACGAATATTATAGACAAAAATATGAACATTCATGATACCAAATCAATATCAATATCAATAGATTCAACATAAATATAAGTTCATAATAATGTATTTATTTGCCGTTGTAGATATTGATATTTTTTCTATATATTTGGTCAAACTTAGTATGTTTTGACTTTTGACTAAATTTATACGTCTTATTCATTAGAACAGACATAGTATAATTAACAAAATATGCCTCACAAGAAAACCATTTGGAAAAATGCACTAATATTTTCAGATTATTAAAGAAATAGTTCAGATAAATACAACAGCATTCCTGTGTGGTACAAGATAAGAAATGGCATACCGCGCATAGTTTAATTCCACACTCATATAGAGCCTTCTTGTGACCACAATCAGCAGCTAGTTGCAGCCACTTCTTTGCACGCACTGGATCAGGTGCAAACCCTTCACCAAAGTTGTAACACAAGGAAACATTATACATGGCTCGCACATTCCCTCCCTCTGCAGCTCGCAAGTACCATTTTGCCTGCATTTACAAGTTTCTTTCAGTTGGAAGTATGAAGTCAAGCAAAAACCTAAGCATAAGTGCTACAAGGAAGGTTGATGAGCCTGCTGGTAATATGGTATCCACTGGTTAGCATTGATTCCTGTGATACAATCCTGACTACCTTGGTATGGGTAACCCAGTTAAAATCGAAGGATCCTTTGTCTTAGCGAAGTTCAACATCCATAGCAACCTTAGTTTAAAGCTTGAAAGCACACAAAGCAGCTTCAAAAGCCCCATGGAGCTAAAATAAAAGCATATGGAGGTTGCCGAATGAAAAATAGTTCAGACAACATTTGCTACAGGCACGAGGCATACCCCGTAGAAACCCAAACGTACAACAATGAAATCGGTGCAACAACTGAATACATCTAGAATAATTAATTACTTCTATTTTGAGGAAAATTTGTAAAGCACAATTGCGTCACAAAGAGCTGGTATCTTACAGCTTCCCGTTGATTACGCTTGATTCCTTTTCCATTCTGCAAGCAGAGGCCTAGGTTGTATTGGGCACGAACATTGCCTGCGGACGCAGCTGGATAAAACCATCTAACAGCTTCCTCGGCCTTGGGTGGATCAGCTGTAGTGTAAAGAAATTTGGCAGCTCATCAATTTTCTACATTTTTAATGCCTCGAGATGAAGAATTTGATTGCAGACAACAAAACCAAGAAGCCACTTCCAGTATGAGTTAGGTATTTATTAGAGACTCTTCACAGTTCGGAATCGAACTTAAAGAACCCCAAGTTTTTACTTAAAAGGCCCAGCAAAAGACGGAGACACGATACAGAGCAATCAATAATTCCCCTAAAATCAACACATGTAGGAGTAGACACTTGACTTGGGGACTAGCCAAATCCGTCCTAATCTTTTTGCTACCATCTCAAACAAGTGTCCAAGAAAGGGAATCGCGCTAGGCAAATCCGCGGTACCTTCGAGGTAAGAGACCCCGAGATTGCACATCCCGACAGGGTGCCCCAGCTCCGCCGCGCTCTGGTAGTACCCCACCGCCTCCTCTCGCTGCCCCTCCTCCCAGCACATCAGCCCGGCGTCCACCATCGCCGCCGCGGACCCGAGCATGGCCGCCCGCTGGAAGAGCCCCAGCGCGGTCTGCCTCGCCGCGTCGCGCCCCTCACCTCCGAGGTGCTTGAGGCGGCGCCCGTGCGCGTGCAGCGCCGCCGCGTCGCGGAGCGGCTGCAGCGCGTCCCTCCAGGCGCGGCACGCGCGGCTGGCGGCCGAGACGTCGGCGGCGCCGGACGCGGAGAGCGCCTGGTGGAGGAGCTCCTGCGGGAGGGCGGCGAAGTCGGCGCCGGAGGAGCAGACGGGGGGCGCGGGAGGCGGTGGGTCCGGCTTGGGCTTCTTGGAGTGGCGGCGGCGGAGGCGGTGGGGGTCGGAGGAGACGCGGAGGCGGGAGGAGAAGGGCGCCGGCGAGGGGTTGGGCGGCGGCCAGGTGCGGCTCGCGGCGTCCATGGGGGGATTGGGGACGCGTTGAGCCGCCCCGCGTTCGGGGGAAAGCGGTTGGGGAGGACCGGATTGCAGGGGAGGAGGTCGATGGATTTGGAGTGGGGTTTGCCGGTTTGGGCTGGGCCCTCGTGTGTATGCAGGTGGGGCTCGTCTCGAAGCGACCACCCAAATGGGCCCGTTGATAGTAACACGTCGCGGTCGGTGTTTTGTTTTTTAAGGAAAAATATGTAGTTCGATTTACTCACTATCCAAGAGAGTGGCAATGGTTAGGGGACGCGTGTTGCTAAATACGTGCAGTTCAACTATCAGCATCTTACTGGATTTCAAAAAAAAAACTATCAGCATCTTACAATAACGAAACTGCTGCAAGAACGACGGTATTTATACGATTTTTGTCCGATGCTCAATCGGATGTGGTATCCTTGTTGTAGTCAGATAGTATGTCGCATGGATCGGACGCAAATCTGTCACGACCCCACACCTGGTGCGTGCACTGGAGCAGCTGGAGCTGACGAGTGGGACCAAGGTCAAGCTGGCGAGTGGGACCAAGGCCAAGCTGACGGGTGGGGCCAATCCCAATGGAGAGAGAGCTGACCAAGTCAGGAGTGCGCGCAGGGGGATAAGACCAGGCTCCAGAGTCGAAGGAAGACATCGAGTGATTAGACAAGCAAATCCCTTAGGGTTCATCTTCTTCTTCTCTCCCGGCCTGCGCGCCGTTCTCTGCTCGTGTGACACGAGCTTGTATCCAAACCCTAAATTCAGACACCTCGATCGTTGTATCCAGACTATAATCGTACTCTGAACTAGTATCCTTGAGTGAGGTATGCCACATATGGTATCTAGAGCCACAAGATCCAAAGCTTCTCGTCGCAGTTGAGGCGAAGGAGCGAGGGCAGCGAATTCAGACCAGATCTGGTCGAGGTTGGGGTTCCCCTGTAAAATTCCTTTCCAGACTCGGTTCGCGGCGGCGGTGATGGCGATTGATCGGATCTGCTGGTGGCGCACGGAGGCGGTGAGATTGTTAGGGTGTCACTCACGCAAGCGTTCTCGGTTGGTCACGGATCCCTACCGTGATCTGTAAAATCCCAGAGGACTAGCGGAGTTGGGCACCATCGGAGGCAGATTCCGGCGCAGACAGGCGCTCACGTCCACCTCAGAGGCGTGGATCCACTGCGACAAGGTCCTGATGGACGAGTTGCAGGCGGAGCTGAAGCAGTTGGCGGCGCAGTTCATCAAGTATGGCGATGACACGAACTCGGCGCTCATGGCTGTGAAGGATTCACTGAAGGCCATGGCCAAGACGAACGGCCAGGTGGTTGAGAACATCCAGGGTCTCAACGGCTGGGCACCGGCCATCGACGACTCCCTTCGCACGCTCCACTGTACAATTGAGGAGGTGGGCACGCGAGTCGCCGTTCTGGAGGCTGAGCGGTCCACTCCAGAGGATCGTACTCCACCGCCCGAGGGGCACGACTCTGCAACAGCAACCCAGGGTAACGTGACCAGAGGTTTCCAACCTATGGCACCTGCCCTGGCAAAGGGTACGCGTGCCTTTCGCCATACAGCAGTTACTTTCAATTTAGGGGATAGATCAGAGGGTGATTTTGATACTCCTATGCATGGATCATATAGTAAACCACGTAACAACAGGCCACCCAAGTCGGATTTCCCAAAATTCGATGGTGAAAATCTACGTTGGTTGAAGAAAACCTGTGAAAAATACTTTGAGATGTATGAGGTAGAACATGATACTTGGGCAGGGTATGCCACAATGCATTTCATTGGGAATGCCGCTCTGGCTGCAAAATTTTGAGGCAGAACATGATGTCACCAACTGGGAGGAGTTGTGTGTGGCAGTGCATAGCAAGTTTGGTAGAGACAAACACCATAGGGCTTTAGAGGCATTAGAGAGGTGCAAGCAACTAGGAACTGTAGAGCAATACTACATTAAATTTGAAGAATTGAGACACAAAGTGTTAGTGCATAATAAACACTATGATGAGGCGTTTTTTGTTACTAAATTCATGGGAGGGCTTAGGAAGGATATTCAGCGTGCCATTCGTTTACATAAACCGCGAACGGTTGATGCTGCTCTATCTCTTGCTGAAACACAGGAGGAATTACTGGAGGAAACCAAGGTTTATTCTGGCTCTCGGTTCAGCATGACCAGAGGCAGCATTTTTCAAGGCCAAGCTATTCTGCAAGGGGAATTCTATCAAATCGCCAGAGGATCAGAAAAAAGTGGAGGACAAAACCACAGGGAAGCCACCTTGGGACAGCAAGTTCCAAACTCTCAAGGCTCAACGTAGGCAAAGGGGGGATGTTTCAAGTGCGGCGATAAATATCACCCAGGGCACAAATGCAACACAAGTGTGCCACTGCATTTGGTGGAAGAGTTGGTGGAATTGTTCAACATCTCGTTAGGGTCTGATGGTGACAAATCCGGGGACAACTTAGATGATTCATTGTGCAGTATATCAGCTTGTGCGCTTGCAGGAACAGTGCAAAAGAAGAGTTTCCGGTTGCAAGGAGTTGTGGGTGATAAACAAGTACTGATGTTAGTGGACTCAGGAAGTTGTGGAAGCTTCATCAGCATAGACGCAGTGAACTGGCTGGGATTACCAGTGGTAGAGATACCGGCAGTAACTGTAACTGTGGCCAATGGAACAAAATCAGTGGTTAACACAGCGGTGAAGGGAATCAAATGGAGTTGTCAGAAAGCAAACTTCTGCACAGATTTCAAGTGTTCGACCAGCCCCATTACGACATGATCGTGGGCATGGACTAGCTGGACACGCTGGGGCCGATGTGGATAGATTGGAGCAAAAAAATTTAGAATCACTCAAGAAGGCAGAAGGGTCACTGTGCGTGGCATTAAGAAAAATACAGACTCCTGTACTGCCATCACAATTGAGGAGTTGCAGCAACTGATGGACCAACATGCAGTTGAACATGTGGTTTAGCTAAGTGCAACTATCACTCAACAGGATCAAATTCCATCATGCATTGAGCAAGTGTTGCAGAACAACAAAGGCTGTTTTGATCCCCCATCAGGTCTACCACCACATAGGCCTCACGACCACAAGATAACATTGATGCCTGGAGTACCCCCTGTCAACGTAAAACCTTACAGGTATTCCCCTCAGCAGAAGGACGAGATCGAGAGACAAGTCAAAGCAATGCTGAAACAAGGGATAATTCAACATAGCCAGAGTCCATTCGCTTCTCCTGTGCTGTTAGTGAAAAAGAAGGATGGGACATGGTGATTCTGTGTCGATTACAGGCAATTGAACGCGGTTACAGTCAAGGACCGTTACCCAATGCCAGTAGTGGATTAGTTATTGGATGAACTGGCGGGTGCAAAAAAATCACCATGGCCATTACGAGTTCAAGGTGATGCCGTTTGGTTTGTCTTATGCGCCGGCCACCTTCCAGGCTGCAATGAATTCGCTGTTTGCACACTTGATCAGGAAAACAGTGCTTGTCTTTGTGGACGATATATTGATTTTTAGCAAGTCTCTGGAAGAACATGTGGAGCATCTGCAGGCAGTGTTCCAAATATTAAAAGACAACCAACTGTTTGTCAAGAAAAGCAAGTGTTCTTTTGCTTAGACTTCTCTTGAGTATCTGGGACATCATTGGGGCAGATGGGGTGGCGACAGACCCAACTAAAATAGCAGCTGTTGAAAGCTGGCCAAGGCCCATGAACATAAAAGAACTGAGATCTTTCTTGGGTTTTGTGGGCTACTACAGGAAGTTCATACAGAACTATGGAATGATATGCAGAGCTCTCACTAATTTGCTGTGCAAAAATGTGCCATTCGTGTGGTCTCCTCAAGTGAATGAAGCTTTTCTCACACTTAAAAAAGCACTGATCAATGCTCCTGTACTGGCGCTGCCAGATTTCAGCAAAGAATTCGTTCTCGAAACAGATGCATGTGCTACAGGAGTTGGGGCAGTCCTAATGCAGCAAGGGCATCCTTTGGCATACTTGAGCAAGGCTCTAGGCCCCAAGAACCAGGCGTTATCCATTTACGATAAAGAGTGCCTTGCAATACTAATGGCACTGGAGAAGTGGAAGCCATATCTTCAACACAAGCCATTCACCATTTACACAGATCAACGCAGTTTGATCCACTTGGGTGATCACCGATTCAACACCACAATCCAGCAGAAAGCCTTCTCAAGCTGATGGGTTTTCAGTATAAAATCATCTATAAGAAGGGCATCACGAACAAGGCAGCAGATGCCTGTCACGAAGACCACATCAAATTGGAAACATGGCGGTATCTGCTATACAACCACGCTGGCTTGAAACAATTGTGGAAGGATATCAAAAGGTCGACCAAGCCAAACAACTACTGACAAAACTAACAGTGAATGGGACAAATGAAAAAGGATATTCACTAGTGGATGGGGTGATCAAATACAAAAATCGTATTTGACTGGGAAACAACACAGAAGCTCACTCTGCAATCCTCACAGCTTTGCATGGCAGCGCCATTGGGGTCACTCGGGAATGCAAGGCACATATCAAAGAGTAAAGCAGTTGTTTTCTTGGCCCAAGATGAAGGAAGCAGTGACACAACATGTGCAGTCATGTAAGACTTGTCAACAGGCAAAAAATGAAAAGACAAAATTGCCTGGGCGCCTGCAGCCTTTACCTATTGATGTAGGTGGAGGGATCGATGAACACGAAGAACAAGGGATGAACTCAAGAACAAAAGATGGGAAATCACCAAAACAAGGATAACTAGCAAGAAGCAACTCAGCAAGATTCAACTGGTAACAAGCCCCAAGGGTAGCCCCCAATTTCTCCCAAGCACACCTTACTCTTAGGATTGTTTGTCCAATTGGTCAATCCAACCAATCCAATCTAGCCACTATAAGAGGAAAGATTAGCAAGTAATCGCAACTACAAGAGGAAGCCTTGGTATCCACGAAGGGATCTTCTCCACAAGGGGATGCTTGGTTCATCTCTACAAGGGGAGGCCTTGATTCATCTCCATAGGAGGAAAGGACTACTTTGAGAAGAAGGGCAAGGCTCTACTCTAATCCCAAATCATAGTCTACCCATATCTGAGGTGGGTAACTCCTATTTATAGTCTAGAGGCAAAAGGGGAAAGTTAGGTGGGGTAGGTGGAGGTTACAAGGCTCAACAGCCTGGCTGGTTCCCGCAGCAGCGGTAGTACCGCTCGTCCGAGCGGTAGTACCGCTGGGGCGGGCGAGAGCTTCGTTGACTTCGGCGCGGGCGGTAGTACCGCTCGTCAGCGCGGTAGTACCGCTTGGGCGGGCGGTAGTACCGCCGGCAGTGCCGCACATGGCCGCAGAGGAGGGTTCTCGGCGGTACTGTTGGCGGTAGTACCGCCTGGAGGAGCGGTAGTACCGCTGTGTCAGTTTTTCCTGCTCTTCTTCTTCTTGGCCATCTTCTTGGGTCTTCTCTTGGCCATCTTCTTGGGTCTTATCTTGGTCATCTTCTCCACTCCATTGTGGGTCATCATCAAGGTGGTTCCTGAGCATGCACAAAGTATCCGAATGAAGTAGCAAACCATTCAAAGGAGTGTCGAGATCACACAAATAGGAGTGAATTCACCTTATCATGGAGAGCTTTGACTCTTGCTCTTGTCATTGGGACACTTGTTGTAGGAGCCGTAGGTTGGGCTACATCATCTCCCCCCCTTGGAAAAGAGTCGTCTCGACTCTTGGTCATTCTCATGCTTGATGTTCCAAGGAATGGCGATAGGTCGGCGACGTTGAAGGTGTCATGGACCAAGTGTTTGGAGTGGGAGATGTCGATTGTAGGCATTGTCGTTGATGCGCTTGATAACCTTGAAAGGTCCGTCTCCACGAGGGTGAAGCTTGGACTTCCTTGCATCCGGGAAGCGATCTTTGCGAAGGTGTAGCCAAACAAGGTCTCCTTATTCAAATATCATGGCGCGCTTGTGTTTGTTCATCTTCGTAGCATGGTCTTTGTTGTGCTTCTCAAGCGTAGTTCTTGTTTCCTCATGGAGCTTCTTCATGTAAGTGGCTGCTTGTCGAAGTCCATGTTAACTTGCTCACAGAGTGGAAGTGGTAGCATGTCGAGCGCGGTGTAGGGGTTGGAGCCATAGACGATCTCGAAGGGTGTTCTCTTTGTTGCGCGATGTAGTGCTCGATTGTAGGCGAACTCGGCGTGTGGGATGCACTCTTCCCAATTCTTCAAGTTAGGCTTGATCAACACACGAAGAGTGTGGATAGGCTTCGGTTCACCACTTCGGTTTGGCCATCGGTTTGAGGGTGGTATGCGGTGGAGAATAGTTGCTTGATTCCCATCTTGGCCATCAAAGTCTTCCAAAAATAGCTCACGAACTTGACGTCACGATCCGACACAATGGTCTTGGGCACGCCATGAAGACGGACGATTTCCTGAAAAACAAAGTAGCAATATGTGAAGCATCGTCGTCTTGTTGCATGGTATAAAGTGTGCCATTTTAGAGAATCGATCAATGACGACAAAGATGGAATCCTTGTTTGTTTTAGTGCGTGGGAGTCCTAAGACAAAATCCATAGCTATATCGGACCATGGGCGATGTGGAATAGGCAAAGGAGTATATAACCATGAGAGTTTAGAGTAGACTTAGCTTTGAGACATGTAGAACATCGTCGAACTAGGCGTTCCACATCACGCTTTTTTGGCCAATAGTAGTTGGTGGCGAGCATGGCGTAGGTCTTGTCGCGTCCAAAGTGACCCATGAGTGATCCTCCATGAGATTCCTTCAAAAGGACCAAACGAAGCGAAGACTCGGGTATGCATAGTTTGTTAGCCTTAAACAAGAAACCTTGGTGCAAATAGAAATCACCAATTCCTTTGTGCTCCGAACATTGAGCGAAAATGTCTCCAAAGAAAGCATCGGTAGCATACAACTCCTTTATCTCATCCAAACCCAAGACACTAATGTCAAGACGTGTAAGTAGGTTGGCCTTGCGGGATAGAGCATCCGCGACCACATTGTCTTTACCTTTCTTGTATTTGATTACAAAGGTAAAAGACTCAATGAACTCAACCCACTTAGCATGTTTTTGTTCAATTTGTTTGACTTTTCAAATATTTCAAGGATTCATGGTCGGAATGAATGACAAATTCCTTAGGACGAAGGTAATGTTGCCACACATCCAAAACACGAACCAAAGCAAATAACTCTTGTCATAAATGGGGTAATTCAAGCGAGCTCCATCTAATTTCTCACTATGGTATGCGATGGGTCTACCATTTTGCATAAGCACTCCACCAATGCCCAATCCACTTGCATCGCATTCAATCTCAAATGTCTTAGAGAAATCCGGAAGGGCAAGGAGTGGTGCTTCGGTTAATAACCGTTTGAGCTCATTGAAAGCAAAATCATGTGCGTTGCCCCAAATGAAAGGTACATTTTCTTTGTAAGTTCATGGAGGGGGCAAGCAATTGTGGAAAAATCCTTGATGAAACGGCGGTAAAATCCGGCAAAACCAAGAAAACGTCTCAACTCTCAAGTGACATCGGAAAAGGCCAAGTCCGAATTGCTTCTATCTTTGCTTCATCAACTTCGACTCCATCCGAAGAAACAACAAAACCCAAGAAAACAAGTTTGTTGGTGGCAAAAGTGCACTTAGAAAGATTGCATAAAGCTTTTCATTGCGAAGAACCAACAAAACTTGAGCAACATGAGAAGTGTGCTCTTCCAAAGATTTGCTATAGATAAGGATGTCGTCAAAGTATACCACAACAAATTTCCCAATGAAAGGACGCAAAACATGATTCATGACGCATAAAAGTAGAAGGTGCATTGGAAAGACCAAATGGCATGACAAGCCATTCATAAAGACCAAGCTTTGTTTTAAATGCGGTCTTCCATTCATCACCTTCACACATCTTATTTGTGGTATCCACTTTTAAGATCAATTTTGGAGAATATAGCGGAACCACAAAGCTCATCAAGCATATCATCAAGTCGAGGGATAGGATGGCGATACCGAACGGTGATGTTGATGGGACGACAATCCATGCAAAGGCGAAGAGTGTTGTCGTGCTTGGGTACCAAGATGACGGGCACGGCGCACGGACTCAAGCTCTCGCGGATATGTCCCATGGCAAGAAGTTCTTGTATTTGCCGCTCGATCTCCTTTGTCTCCTCGGGGTTGGTGCGGTAAGGAGCGGTTTGGTAGCGGTGTGCCGGAACAAGGTCGATGCGGTGCTCGATTCCGCGTAGAGGAGGTAGTCCCGGTGGCACTTCTTGAGGGAAGACATCTTCAAAGTCCTTCAAAAGAGACAACAAAGAAGGAGGAAGGTTTGTGAAAGTGTTAGTCATAGAAACTTCACCCTTGCATATGAGCACATAGTGGAGGGTGGATGGGTTCTCTCTCAACTCCCTCTCATCTCTTTTGTGGCAAATAGTGTAAGTTTTGTGGGAACTCTCTTGAAGTATCACTCTCATTTGGCTTGTGGCTCTCACTCACTTTATGGTGGGTCTCTCGCTCACCACTCATCTCACTAGAAGCTTTCTCTCGCCGCCCTCTCTTGTGCGGTTGGATGGCGCCTATGGTCATTTGGATGGTTGAAGTCATGTTGTGCCCTTGCTATTGACTTCGCATTTCGGCAATGACTTGACTTGGTGTCATGGGACGAAGGACGAAGGTCTTGTCGTTGTTCTTGAAGCTATATAGTAATTGTCCTTCCATCATGCATAGCACCCTTATCAAATTGCCAAGGACGCCAAGGAGTAAGTGACAAACGGTCATAGGCACAACATCACAATCAACCGTATCTTCATAGGCTCCAATCTTGAAGGACACTTGCACCATGTGTTGAATCTTGACGGCTCCGAATCACTAACCATTGGACATGGTATGGGTGTGGGTGCTTCTTGAACTTCAAGTGAGCTTATCACAAAGTTCTTTGCTCGCTAAGTTGTGGCAACTTCCACCATCTATGATGACCTTGATGGACTTTCCATTGATTCCCGCTTTGTTGAAAAAGTTGCATCTTTGGTCTTCTTCCACTTGAACATTGGTGGTTAAAGCTCTTGCCACAACCAAGGAAGGGATTGTTGTCGCCATCACAATATCTCACTTTCTTCTTCTTGAGCACTTTGCATTGTGGCGACCTTGTTCAAAGCATTGTACTTCTTCACTCATAGATTCATACTCTCCCATGTCATTGATGATCATGACCTTCTTGTTGGTGCACTCAAAAGATTTGTGCCCTTGTCCCGCACTTGTAGCATTGCAAAAGTCTTGTGCCGGACGAAGATCCTTGAGGCGCCTTGTAGCGGGAGGTACTTTCTTGAAAGGTTGAGGCGCTTGAGTGTCGATGTAGAGACTCTTGGAGGACCTCGAGTGTTCGCTTGAGGAAGAGCTTGTGAAGGTGTAGGAGTTGACGAAGAGGCTTGTTGGCGAAGAATGCCTTTGTCTTGATGTATTTGAGCTCTTCAAGCACGTGGCGCTCGGCCTTGTTGCTTGATGTACTAGCTCAACCAAGAGGCATATGGTTGGAACTCCACGATCTTCTTGATTGGATAGTTGAGGCCATTCATGAAACGAGCCATGGATTGCTCTTCGTACTCGTTGACATTGGCTCTCATCATGGAGATTTCATCTTATAGTACTCATCAACCGACTTCAACCCTTGCTTCAACTCTTGCAACTTCTTGTACAAGTCTCTAGTGTAATGGCTTGGCACGAAGCGCTTGTACATTGTTTCTTTCATTTCAACCCAATTGTCGATTGGTTGTTGGTGGTTAGCGATGCGAGCATCTTGTAGTTGTTCCCACCACAAGAGGGCATACTCTTCAAACTCCATCGAGGCTAAGGCAACCTTCTTGTTGTCGGAGAAGTGTTGTACTCGGAAGATCTTGTCAACCTTGAGTACCCATGAGAAGTAGGCTTCCGGATCACTTGTGCCGTAGAACTTGGGTATGTCAAAGCGAAGATTGTGCACGTCATCATAGTTGTCACATGGGCACCACGTGGGAATGCACGTCCACGTCTCCTTCGATTGAGTCCATCACCATTGTGTTGGCTTGACTCGTCATCACTTGACTTGGAACGGTGGTTTTGGTGACGATCATGTGGAAGTTCTTGACGAGGACGGGATCATGTTGAGGTTCGTTATTGTTCACATTGCCATGAGTTTGATGGCGTGGCCTTGGAGGATGACCTGGATGACGTCCTTGTTCATCAAAGTCATTCGCACCGGGTATGCCATTGTCATTAGCCAATGGGTCATGACGATCACGTTGTTGCGGTGGTGGTGATGGTATGCGTTCGCAACGTTCATCATTTTGGTGAGGTTGTTCTTGATGCGCATTGGCATTGTTCGCGTGAAAATCATGTGGTTGTTCAACGTTAGGAGGAGGTCATTCATGGGCGTCGCGCCTTGGATTGTGTTGACGTTCTTGTCAAGGTTCATGACGCCCATGATGTGCTTGCGTCGACTTTGAGGTGCTTCTTGTACGGCTCGAGCGTGATGAAGATGAAGCTCGTTGTCGCACAAGGTTGTTTTGAGAGCTTCGGTCACCCGCTCCATAGATGCTTCTTGCGCATGCGGTCGTTCAAGTTGGCCTCTTGAGCTTGAAGACGACGCTCATAGCGTCCTAGGCCATCACGAAGAAGGTGTCGAAGACCAACAAACTCGGTATGTGTAACATAGCCATGATCACCTCGAAGTCCACTATGCATCTCATCGTCCGGGCTTGAGCTTTCGTTTGTACTTCCCCTAAACATTTTCTCAAGAACAAGTGAGATATGTGGCAAAAAAAACCAAGAAAAACTATATCCCAGTGTAATGAGGCTTGGAGGAGAGAATCCGGTTCTAACACCCAACACACACACTTATGAGGATAGGAAGGTATGAAGTGGCAAACGAAACAAGCAAATCCGGCGAAAAGTATGTAGTTCAAGGTAGAGAAAATCCACAATGATCAAATTACCAAAGAAACTCCAACCACAAATGATGAAGAAACACACACAAAGCGAATGATGGGGTTGGGCGACCAAAGGGCGAGCACTCGAAGATAGACAACCTAACGAAGACTACGTGCTCAAATGTCACACAACACGAGAGGGACGCTAGCTCAATTGCTTTTTGGTGGGCAACGGATTTGCAAAAATGTTAAACACTCACTCACTTTGGCGGTATAAGCTTTGTCGCAACTACAAGAGATGATACTTGGCACTACTCATGTTCTTTTCTTGTCTCTTTTTTTTTGACGATGGATTCTTCAACTTTTGCTAGTGCCAAGATCTCTAACGATCACACTGCCAATACTTTAAGACACTCACTCG